>CM052094.1:21423938-21447055 GCA_028453745.1 Agapostemon virescens
GGGAAAGTAGAAAAGACATTTTTTAAAACATTTTTATTTCAACTCGTAATGAAAATTTGAAATATGCGTCTTGCAGAACTGTGTTAGTTGTACGCATGCTGAAAATTTCATCGAAATCGATTGGCGCGGGAAAAAGACGACACGCGTAGAAAGATGTAAAAATTTGTGGAGTTGAAGCAGAAACTGACCAAGATTCGTGAAAAATTGCGATTTTCACCATTTTCGATGGCATGTAGCTCGTGCATGTGTCGATAGATTTCAATGAATTTTTCTGCATGAGTATAACTATCACAGATCTACCAAATGCGTCTTAAAAATTTTTTGTACGTGGCTCAAATAAAAAATATTTAAAAAGTTCCTTTTTTTATTGGTCATGTAACTCATACCAATTCCAATATTTACAAAATTCATTTTGCATATCATTTAATAAATCAATGCAACTAATTGCTCAAGAAAAGTCAAGACGTTTGGTCCAATCTTAAAAAAGTTATTTAGGTTTGAAGAGTGTCCGAATACTTTTGTGAGCCACTGTATTTCGTGCAAATAATGCGGACGTCGTACCACCGAACTTCTACGCTACAAGTTAGGTATTTCATCGGTGAACAACAAAGTCGTACGTTTTTTAATTTTAGATAATTCTGAGCGTAACGATTTATTATAGTGTTCGCGGGTATAACGGCACAGTATCGCGCAAGCGACAACATGGCAGTTTTTCAATATTATCTTTATATTTGCGGAACGCGTTTCTGAATGTATACTCTGAACATAAATAAAAACTGCTCTGTCCACAATTTCCTAATAAGAAAATGAGTAAAGTTCGATGGTATTTCATCGGTGAACAACAAAATCGTACATTTTTTAATTTCAGATAATTCTGAGCGTAACGATTTATCACAGCGTTCGCGGGTATAACGCTGGAGGTATCGCAGGAACGACAACATGGCGGTTTTTAAATATTATCTTTATATTTGCGGAACACGCTCCTGAATGCATACTCTGAACATAAATGAAAACTGCTTCGTCCACAATTTCGTAATAAGAAGATTCGTAAAGTTCGATGGTATTGCATCGGTAAATAATAAAATCGTACGTTTTCTTAATTTGGGATAACTCTGTGCGTCACAATTCGTTATAGCGTTCGCGAGAGTAACGGTGGTGTATCGCGCCAGCGACAAGATGGCAATTTTTTAATATTTTTATCTATACCTGCGAAATACGTCCCTGAATGCATACCCCAAACATAAGTAAAAACTGTTCTGTCGACAATTCCGTAATAAGAAGATTCGTAAAGTTTGATGGTATTTTGTTGGTTAACAACAAAATCGTACGTTTTTTAATTTCAGATAATTCTGAGCGTCACGATTCACCGCGTATTTCATCGCTGAACAACAAAATCGTACATTTTTTAATTTCAGATAATTCTGAGTGTCACGATTCATTGCATCGTTCGCAGGCGTAACAGTGTAGTATCGCACAAGCGACAACATGGCAGTTTTTCAATATTATCTTTATATTTGCGGAATGCGTTTCTGAATGTATACCCTAAACATAAATAAAAATTGGTGTGTCGACAATTTCTTAAGAAGATTCGTAAAGTTTGATGGTATTTCGAGCACCACCCCTTAACGGAACTTACGAGAATTTTACGAGGAGGAGAGCCGGCAGCCCATTGGCTGTCGGCGAATCGTTCGCGAGAAATTGATATTAGGCGAGAGAGGTGATGAGATTCGGTGTTTCGCGGAGGATGGTCGAAAAGCGCGTGGGTGTCTGGCAATATCGTAGTGATTAGTTGCCAGTGTAGAACAATTATTGCAGAATTAAACTGGCCTCGATGGGGTAGGAGGCCGGCTTAGCGAATTACGCTACGCTCGAAACGATTATTGCAGCATTAATTTCGTTTTATGCGCCTTGTTGCAGGTCTGGGGCGCGGAATAATTCGGAGCAACGACTTCCCTTGCTTCCTTCCACGAAAACGGCCTCCTATTATTAGGCTGCCGTTGAATACCAGACGACCGCAATAAGCAACACCGACGGCCCTGTTTTTTCATCTTTGTTTCGTCTCTTTTTTCTCAAAGAAAACAAGTAAGTCCACATACGTATACAGCACCTGCATGGTACCTATCTCCCGTTCGTGCACACAGTCGCGCAACGTTCCTCTCGTTTCACCCTCGTTTCGTGTTTTCGTTATTTCCACCTTGACAGGAAGCTTTCCCTCTGTCTCGCGTGTTTACAGTCGGCGGAGATTCGTTACAGGTTCGCTCAAAATTAACCCATTCCCCTACAGTCACGAGTCGAATGGGATTCGAACGAAACCTACGCTGATCGGTCGAACGAATAAACAGAATTCGCGTTCAACGAATATACAATGGCTAACGAAAGTATTTTGAACGGTCAGATTTCTTATCTTTAGCACATGAAATATGTATGTTAATCTGAAATGTTTAAAACAATTTAGTTGAAGCAGACATTACGATAAAAATTGTACGAGATCTGATTGGATTCAATTTTGTTATTATTACAAAGCAATATACATCGGTCGGATTTATTACTCGATAGTTCTAGTGTTATATATTGATTACAAATTAACAACATTTGGTTTCGTCGAAAAGGAAAGTTTAGAACTTTATTTCAAATCTTCAACGCGAGTCTGACTCGGCATAATATAGCAACGGGTTAATAACCAATTTGACGCTGCAACATATTTTCCTTAACTGTTAACACGTTCGTCGTCACGTCATCCATATCTAGGTGACAGGTATGCTTCCGTGGGGTCCCCGTCACCCAAATATGGGTGACGCTCTTCTTGTTCGAGCGGCGCCAATGTGTCGTTTAAGAATGATTATCATTAAATTAATGACATTGAACATCGATTTATTATCGTGGAAGTTGACCAGATTCTAGTATAAGGTGAGAGCTTCATTATAAAATAACAAACAATTCTCTTTAACAACGCTGAGCACTTCTGTAAATGAAATAAATGAAAATTGTCTGAAGTATATAAAATTCGCTCGGCATTCAATGTGTTAAATAAGATTCTGGAAAGCACTAAAATATAAATATAGGATATGGACATATAAATAGGACAGCTTTCAATTATATTTTCACGCTGTCTACTGAACATTTAGAGGGTGCAAAAATCACTGATGCGCGTCTAACAAGAAGTATGATTCTCGACTAAATGAAAAATTTGCGATAACTGCAGTGACATCTCTCGCAATCCTCTAGCCGAAAAGCTTATCGCTTTCTCCATTTCTGAACTAAATAATTTTTTCTTTAGAATGGATCGAAAGCTCTGTAACATTAGATGAATGCAGAAAACTTAAACTGAATTTGTTAAAATGTCGTTGCCATCAGAAGAGACAACGACAATCATCTTCGAACGAAATTTCCCCTGGAATTAATTGCTTCAAATTCCGCAACAAAAATTCATGTTTGCGGATACAATAATTATAATTACGGATAACAACGTACGTCAATTTGAACTTGTTTACGGATACCGTGTGATCGCCACGCGAGTCCGACTCTGGTAACGAAAGTGTTTAGGTGTCACAGCGGTGAACTCGCGTGACCATTATAGCATGTATCGATTCCATTTAAGGAATAGCTTTGATAATAGTAGCTAGGATATCGCAGGAATGTTTTAATAAATAGTTCGACATTTTTTGTTCTCACGATCAGAGCAGAATCGATAATTCGTGCTGCTTTAGTTCTCTACATCCCGAATTATTAATTATTCTTGTTTTGTACTGCTAACGATACGTGTCCCAGGACTCTGAATAATTTATTGGCTTGGGAAAAATTGATAACGGCTAGGGAAATCTGCGAATCAATCTGATGCGGAACAATTGCTTCGGTTAATAAATCACATGGCGTCTGCTGCCTTCTATAATTTGATTCCACTGTCCCTTAATCTGTCTCGTTCCTCGTTAATAATGAGTAAAAAAGTAATTTTGTTTCTACGAGATTCAAAACCAATATGACTTTTCCTTTCATACAAACTGTACACGAAATAATTATTATTTTATTAACTCTCGCCTGTTTCTCATAAATAATGGTAGAGAAAAATCGTAGAATGTTAGTTCACTTAATTCGTTTGCTTTTTAATCCGACAAATCGTGTTCTATTTACAACTTCATATCTCAAACGAATGTATTGAATTAGAACACGGTCAAAAAGAAATACAAATTGGTCTGGAAATAGAAAATAGGCGATCCGTTGCCCGAAGAATAAACGAGGACTCGCGCATAACTCAACATGCAATTTGTACGGTTCCGAAAGGATACATGCCGCGGTCCCCATAGAACATCGTATTTTTATGTTTATGGCGTACGACCATATTGTCTCCAGATCTCGTTGGACACAAGTCAACTATCGGTTAATATACGTTAAATACCGGAACCTGTTAAGGAAAATCAAGTTTCACTATGTAATTTAAAGTTCGCGCCTAGCGCCATGTATGAAACATTTGTGAATCGAATGTCTTTTGTTATTATCGATTTGTATGTTTCTTCTTCATTCCTCTATTTGTCGCCATTTATTAAACACGCATTAAAATCACGCTCCAGATTAGATTTATTATTCAGCATTCCGAGCTGCTCAGTTTCTACAGAACTTCTAGAATTTGCTAGAACCACTGATCCACCAAAACAAGTCGCCCAATGTTAAATCGACCGGCGACAAGTGCGGGATAAAAACTAGTCGAAATAAATTCGTTGTTATTTTAAAACCAACGTGTTTCCCTTTTTTATCCTCGGCACGAACTAAAAACACAATTGTTGAGTTTTTCTTCGCAACCACTAAAAAAGAAAAAGGCAAACAACATACCAAAATTGACTAAAAAGTGAACTGTAATGTTCGCTCCTCTTTTAATGGCACATTCGTTCATAAAATTTGTAAGAACCACAGAAATTCTTGCTAAAGATATAAATGAAGCAGCCTTGCAAATAAGCACATGATTATAGGGTTAAAAATGGACGATATCGTATCAACTATTAAAAAACATTTTTCTTTTAAATATTTACATAAATTAATAATATCGATATTAGAAATTCATCTAATATTAAAATTGAATGTCAATTATGACTCAAATTAATTTTCAAACCATTCATCTAAACTACTTGAATAGCGGACAGGGATTATTAATCTTCTTCGCCAATAAAAATTAATATAAAATGCACCAACAAAAGGCTTTGAATTCTTTCGCAGAAAATGTCAAAATTGGCACCAGGTATCGTAGAAGACCCAGAGTGAAAATATATAATTCAAATTTCCCGAAGGTCGCGCCAGTGTTAATAAACCCTCGAAGCGCAAATAAAATTGAACACAAAGGATCTTCGTCAAAGGGTTCTGAATTGTTCCACCGGAAATGGGAAGGGTTTCTTTGAAAATATCGCCATCTGTATAAAACAAAAAAAAAACATAAATTTTCCGAAGATCGTGCAAGAGTTAAATAAACTTTCGAATCGTAAATAACAATTAATACAAAAATCTACTAGGAAACTGCTTGGAACTTCAAACAAAAATGAACACAAATGGTTCCAAATTGTTTCGCAGGAAACCGCGCAATTCGCTGAAAATATCACTCTCTGTACAAGACAAAGAATGAAAACATAAATTTTCCAAACATCGTACTAGAGTTAAAAAGACTTTCAAAGCGCAAATAACAATTAATAGAAAAGTCTCGTAGGAAATGCTTGGAACTTTATGTAGAAAATGTCAAAGTTGGCAACGGTGTCGCGTAAGACCCAAAAGCGAAAATATAAAATTCAATTTTCTCGAAGGGCGAGTGAATATTAATAAACTCTCGATGTGCAAATAAAAATAAACACAAATGGTTCCGAATTGTTTCGCAGGAAACTGCGCACTTCATTGAAAATATCGTTTTCTGGACAAGACAAAGAATGACAGTATAAAGTCAAAATTTTCTGAAGATCACGCAAGTGTAAACATTCTTTCGAAGCGCGAATAATAATTAATGCAAAAGTCCACTAGGAAATTGCATTCAACTTTATGCAGAAAATGTCAAAGTTGGCAGCGGCGTCGTGCAAGACCCAAGAGCAAAAATATAAAATTCAAATTTCCCGAAGATCGCGTCAGTGTTAAAAAACCCTCGAAGCGCAAATAAAAATGAACACAAAGGGTTCCGAATTGTTTCGCAGGAAACCGCGCAGTTCGTTGAAAATATCGCGTTTTGGACTAGATAGAGAGCCCCTTTAAAGCCCGAGGCCGATCTAGCCGGGGAACGGTAGCCAGCGCGCGTTATTCGACAGTGAAATATTCTTGACGAATTCCACTATTTCTGCGCTGGCCCGGAATAATGAGCGCGAGAAAAATATTCGAGCTACCTACCCGAGAATTATTAACACCGGGCTGGCTGCCGTCGTGCACGGGCTCTCCCTGGGCCACCGTAAATTGTTTGGACGGATATTAATACCGTTAAAAGCGACGCGAGCATCGAAAAAATTTTCTCTTCGTCTTCTGGGACGCTGCGCGGCCCGGAACAAAACGCCTATTTTCTTGGGTAGCGGGAAAATATTCCATTTAAAAACAACACCGATAATCTACAAATATCGTGCGAATTATTGTTGCATGAAAATTCGCTGGCTTCGTCGCGTACGACCCTCGAAACAACGCTGCTCGGCCCTGAACGCTGTACGATCAAAAATGGAATGGCGGAAAAATGGCGCAGTTGGCGCTTCTTGTAGGTGGTTGCACATGAAATGTCTGATTTTATGATTCGAATGTACTAATTTATAATTTTAAATTACCCGTACAGCTAATCTTCAAAGTCTCACATTAAGGTTTTATGTAGGCATCTAATTTTACTTTTAACCTTCGAGTGGGCCTTCAAAATGTACTTTAAAAATGCATCGATCCAATTGGATTATATATAATATTAATAAATTCGTTAAGAGCGATGCGTTGAATAATTATTAGAAAATGCGACTCCCAACTAATACGTTCAAAACGTTACTCAACGCGACGTTCTGGACCACATATCAAAATATTATGAGAATTAAAAGTGTCTACTTTTATGTAAATATTTATCAAAATCTAACATGTCTTATACAATAGACTAATTATTTTGCTCACTCGTATGATTATGCATGGATTTAAAATTTTTTAATCACCCAGCAGGAGGATCGGTGCTCTGTCAGGACTGTTAACGTTCATCTTTCCCTCCTCCTGTTTACTGTTCACCACTTTTCACCCCCTTTCCGTCCCCGCTGAAGCCCTCTTTGATCATCTCCTCCCGAATCCCTCGATATCCCTGTTTTCAATAAGCCTGTACAGCGTGGCCGTGTCCTTTTCATTAAAGGGACACTTCATTGTCCCGTTTTCATCCCCTCTTTCTCTTTCAGGCCCCCTTTCCACCCAGTGGCCCTGGGATCCTCCGCGCCTTTACCGGCATCCCTGAAAGCGTTGAAATTCGCGAGAGCATGCAAACTACGTTACGACGATAATGGCCGTAGTAAATAAGCAAGTGCAGGATAAATTATAGCCGCTCACCCCTCCCCTCGTGTGCCCCTTGCACGCCCTCTCCCCCGCTCGCGTCACCCCGGCTCTTCCGGTTTGCAACGAGGGAGGGAGGCAGCTGCTGAAACACTTAACTTAACGAATCCTGCGGATAAAGGGTTACGCTCCGCTGCACAAAGGAGAACACTCGAAAAAATATAATTAAATGCTTTATTCATAACTCTTGTCCCTCCCGCCCCTTCGTTCCTCTGTCTCTGCATCTCTACCTCTCTTTCTCCTTTTCTCTTGCAACCCCCGTCATGGTCTTCTTTCTTTTTGAATTGGCCGCAGAGGGTGGGGAATGCGAGCACGCGCTCGCCAACGAACGCACGAAATTCTCGAGAGCCTCCGAGACAAACGAGAAGTCGTATTTATCGAGAGGACAAGGTTAGGGAAGCCGGCATGGGGTGGGGGTTAGTGGCAGCCAACGATCGAATGTCCGTTTCTAAAATCGTCGTTTCAATCCATTCGATTTAGTCGTTGCTCTTATTGGAGCTTATTATTTTCATTAACAATTTTAGCCATTTGCACTCGAAGCGTTCCCATTCGAAAATCGAAACGATATTTTTATGCATTGGGAGTACAAATAGGTGTACGCCGTTTTTCATTTTAAATTGGGCATTTATTGCGAAAGAATGGTACCTTGTTCGCTCTTTTAAAATAAAGTCACAGTTGTATTGAAAAGTATCACAATGTTAATACTAGAACTACCGAAACAGCCAAAATGACTGGTTTCTGATTTTTTCGTTTACAATTACTGAAGTTATAAAAACATTTTCGCCAGAAAGTTTCGAATGAATTTCTTCGTTGAAACAGACATTACGATAAAAATTGTACGTGATCTGAATGGATGCAATTTTGTCATTAATACAAAACAATATACAACGGTCGGATTTATTGCTCGATAGTTCTAGTGTTAATTAGCCCCAAGTTTCCAATAGAAACTTTATCAAGGACAGATTTCATCCTTGCAACATAGTCGAGAGGATGCACCTTCCATATTAATAAATCAGTTTGATAAAAGTTATAAAGGAGAATGTGTATCAAATCCCATTTCTTAATAACGACTTCTCTATTTTGTTTCGAACATTTGACGCGCATAGTTTTCAACTAGATAGTCAAAGTTCCTTTGGTAAGAATTATAGCTGGGTAAAATTGTCAAAAATATTCTTCGGCCGATCAAATTAATTACTATTACTCGTATTTAGAACATTAACATTTTTGTCGATTTCTTAACTGCGAACCTAGCGATGCAAAAGTTGTTTAAATAATAAGGGTTGAAAGATCCAGTTTGATACACAGGCTGGACCAGAAATCGAAGTATAACCTGTAGAAGTATATTCTGCGATTTTTTCGAAGTTCGAAATTTTGAAAAGCGACAGACAGCGTATCCTTCGTGAAGTACTGGTGCGTATTAAATTATTAGATGGATCATCTCGAAGCATCCGCCACGAGCTTTTGGGGTATATATAATCGGATTAGAAATTCCGAAAATTCGGTGGATCCGTCGACGCGGACCGTTCGCGCGAAAATGAAATTATCAGATCAATATTTATCGTGACGGTTTTCTCGAAGCTTTCTCGATATTAAAAGCAACCACGGCGGATGTAAAATGAGATTATAAATGACGTTTGTGATTTGATTATCGTTGCTGAAATAAATGATTAACATACGAATTTTTATTTAGCCCCGTTCCGCGGGACGAATCGAATCCGTAAGATTGGGTCGTCGAACCGAAAGATAGGAGAAAATAGTGCCGTGTAAAAAAGTTTATTATGGATTGCTAATTGGAAAACAATCAGGCTTCGTAGATGCGTTTCGACAGGCAAGTCATCGAGTGAACGTTACAAAGAATCGAAAATGGATTAAACGCTGTCAATCGACTCTTTTATTCGGTAATTAACGCACAACGGGAAGCCGGGAAGCATCGATATCGCGCGAAAGAGCAGTCTCGAAAATAAACGATTTTTTGGAAACTAACTTTCACGGCAAGTTCGATCCAAAGAATCAAAATAAAATCGACCATTCTCGTTAAACTTCACTTTTACTAAGCGCTGCTTCACCGTAATGTTTTGCGAGTAATTTTTTGCACGAAGAAAATTGAACAAAAAGAACGTTGGAAAAGTTACAGAATAGAGCACAGTGACTTCGAATGCAACTTCATTTTATTTTTATTATTATCTACTCGCTCTTCTGCTTAATTGTCCGCACTCAAACTTGCAACGATAAATTTCCTCAAATTTTCGTTACTGTGTCACGCAAAAATTGCAAAACGACATTTCTAGTATTAATCTACACACGTTAAACTATGATAATAAATTTTTACAGAATACATTGAGCGAACATCGTGTCACTCAAGATTCGGAAACCAACCATTTTAATTGAGAATACATATTCAATAGTCGCAAAAATATTGAGAGATTTTTGTCATTTTTTGGTTAAGTGTTTCTTTTATTCAAAATAAATTTTATTCAAGTTTGTATTGGCCATTATTATCTATGACCTTTTTGCCATTTTGGGGGTAGAGCCATAATCCCATCGGAATAGAACTTCTCTGATTTATCGGTTAAAAACTTGACCAAGTGATTTTCATAATCCTTTTTTGAATCTAACTTTTTACCATCAAGGTAGTTTTGCAGAGATCGAAACAAACGATAATCTGATGCTGCAAGATCTGGGCTATACGGTGGATGCATCGAAACTTCCCAGCCAAGCTCTCTCAATTTTTGTTTGAGCAATGATTCGCATATCAAACTCAATCCATCAAATGTTTCTCTGTTAAATCATGAGGCACCCAAACATGGAACTTCTTTTTGTATACAGCCTCCTGCAAATGATCCAAAACGGTTGAACGGTAAATGTTCAGTTTCCTAGCAATCACATGACTGCTTATGTTCCGATCTTCTTCAACCATTTACATTATTTTATCGACTTTTTCAGTGATTGGTTGACCAGTGTGAGGCTCTTAACACTCTAATGGCTCTTCTGAGGCGACACTAAAAATTGCTATGCTATTATTCAAAACAACTAACATGACCATAATTGCATTTAATTTAACACTTTGACTGCCATGTCACCCACATATGGGTGACGGAATTATTTGCACGGTTTCTAAATAAATGTTTACGTTAATCTATTCATTTGTACCAAAGTTGATGATTATACAAAAAGTGCAAGAAGATAAGAGAGCACGTTACGGCATACATTCTATTTCTTCAATTTTTATTTCAGTTAATATATCATTCCGATTTTATAGAAATTTTGTGGTTGCTAGTTTGACAGTGAAAGTGTTAATCGTTAAAAATTGAATTGTAGTACGTACAAACAACAGTAATAAATTTAATATGTAAGAAAGGAAATGAACCATGTATAATATAATTATTCTACCTAACAGAAATGTCTCGATTTTGGAATTAAAATTGCTCGGAGTTCAAAGGGTTAATATCGAAATTTCCAGAACGGAAGCGAGCAAACCATCCACATGCTGTTGCATTTGATAAAACATCTTGACCATAAACACCACAAATATTTTCCCGGACTTGTACAGTGTTTTTGCCTTTTTCATAGTAAAATTGCAAAACCTAGCGAATTCTTTCAGAAATCTCGTTCCTTTTGACACGATTGACAAAACACAAAATTGTCTGCATGAAAATTGTAGACTAAAATGTCACCTCTCAACTGCGCATCAGTATGAGGCAATTCGATTAGTGTTGCACGATATATGATACCAAACATCTAGTGACAAAATCTGTCAATATTTTTCCGACTATCCAATATTTGTTAAAACAAACGAGACCTTGAATCTTGAAATAGCGAACAGGAGCTTTTGAACTTTTAGTTCATCCGCAACTGCGATCATCGCTCGTGTTTAATTAAATTTTTCATATCCTCCCCGTCGATTTCCAGACAAATAACACCGACACTTTTCACTTCTCATAACCCTTAGAATCGCGTTATAAAAAGTTGCTTGCCAAATTCGGGCTTCGTTAATTTCGAACATTGTCGTTTACCATAGCGACTGCGATTTTCGCCGATTCGATCGATTGCACAACGATTCTGTTCGATTTTATATTCACTGGGAGACGATAGGGGTGGAACGAGTAGGCAGCCAATAACGACACGAGGTTAGAAGAAGTAGAAGAGAGGAGAGAGAGAGAGAGAGAGAGAGAGAGAGAGAGAGAGAGAGAGAGAGATGCCGGTGAATATCAGGGTTAACTATTCCGGCTCGTTTCAGCGCCACTCCTCTTTCAGCTCCGCCATCGAAATTACGTTTTCGAGTCACTTCACCCAACGAGATTTGCCTATGCACCGTGAGACACAGGGGTGGAGGGTGGAGGACGGTTGCAGCGAGGGAAGTTCACCCTCTATTGGCCGAATTTTTGCAATACACTTTTGAATAGCCGCCGGTTGCTTGTGCTGGTCCGAGTCGAGCTTTTCATCGGGACACACGGGAAGATAGGACAAACGGGGTACGAGGAAGAGGGGGTGAGACATTGTATCGCGTGGGGAGGGAAGCAGGAGGTTGAACATATATACAGGCTGCACGAGTGATAACTGCTCCCTCCTGAAAGTGCTCGTCGTCGCCGCCTTGTTGCCCAAGGGATGAAAAGACTCGTTGTCCCTCGTTGCGGACAGAACGCCGTCCGCAGAAATATAATTCGATTCCTAATTAATTTGTTATTGTCCGGTCTCCCGTGAATATTCCGCTGGCGATTTTTGTCGAACTGAACTGTGAATGGACGCGATATAATTTGCCGCTTTAACTGTGTCGCCATACGACAGTATGTTTCAGTTCTCGTAAACGTTTAAATTCAATTGTTCGTATTCTTCGAGACGTCTTGATTATTCCACTGCATGCTCTCTCTCAATCCTTTTTCTCGACAACGGCGTTCTTTCCCAGTAACGAAACATACCTCTCAACAATACAATAATTACTAACATACGGATTTTTCATGCAAAACGTTGGGTTTGAAAATTAATTCTTTATTAACCCTTAACGCTCCAATGGTTCCTCTGAGGAGACACTAAAAATTGCCATACTATTATTCGAAACAGCTTTTGTATCACTACATTTGCATTTAAGAAGTCGGTAAAATTTCAAGCGTTGCACGTACGAGTTATAGTAATAAACTTTCTATGCACGAAAGGAAATAAACCATACACAATGAAAATATTATACATTAAAAAGTATCTCGATTTTGGAATTAAAATTTCTTGGACTGCTAAGGGTTAATAGATTCATCAATTACTTGGTAAAACGGGATAAAGTGCATAGAAAGCGACGAGAGTTGAACGAACTTTTGTTGTCTATAAATAATTCGTAAGACCGTGAACAAAGGAGCGACGAATTAATTTGTGAACCTACTAATGCATCAACGGAATAGACCTGAATGAGTCTGTCTACCGGATAAACTCATAAATTTAATTTTCTCTATCGAGCTGCTGCTGAAGCACAGCAACGAGGTAGAATGTCGAGTTTCATTTTGGGAGTCGCAGTCGGCGTGTACAAGGTGGGTTAAAAGAACCGACGTGTTACCTTCTCTTTTTTTCTTGTACGGATAAAATCGTCAGGAGCGAAGTTGATGGACACTCGAATTGATTTTTGGCTTAGCTGCTGCAATAAAGCCAATTTCAGCATAATCGAACGCGTAATCGGCTCACAAGGTGACACGTCGTTCGCGAACACTTATTAAATTGTAATGAGAAGGATTTGACATAATTTTCCCTGTGATAAACATGAATATGATGTACTTTACACCGGCACAAATATCTCCACGCGTGTAAGTCTAATTATCCGTGAGCGCGTGAACAAGGCTGTGGAAAATGGTCGGAGGGTGTAGTGTAATGCAAATGATGCGGTGTCTCGACTCACTCGATTAACGGTGTCCTAAACGATGATATTCGCGCGAAATCTACTTCTTTCCCGTTTGTCTACGAGCTAATCGCAACTAAGCTGTATAAACTATGTGTTCCTAGCGAACGACAACGTAGAATAATTTGTAGAACTCAGGGTGAAGTGAAACGCGACAGTTTTATTCTTATTCTAAGTGAAGTTTCATATAGCATCGTTTTATATCTCGTTCGCGCGCATCAACCTCTGTATTGTGTTTTCAACAACATATTTTCAACAACAACAATTAGAATTTCTTTATCTTAAAAAGTTTCGCAGTGGAAGCAAACAATTTGCAGCGATCGGTGTAGCTGCATTCTAGACACTACAAATTGCCATACTGATATTTAAAACAACTTTTACATTACAATGTTTGTATTTAAGAAGTTAGTAAAAACAGAAGCGTTACACGCACGATTAATAGTAACAAATTTGATATTCACAGACAGAAATGAACCAAGTATAATGGAATTATTGTAAGACAAACAATGTCTCGAAGTAGGAATTGAAATTGCTTGGATTGCAAAGGGTTACTATTTGAGCATCGATCACCGACGCATAAACATTCATTTCAAATATCAAAATAAAATTCAAAATATTCCAATTATTCAAAAATTCAAATGTTGTTATTAGAATACTTCAGATCAATAAACAGCGAACCGATAGCAAGGCACCCCGCACCAAAAGAAAGATTTATTTCTTTTTATAGTAGTTTCCATAAGTTGTTAGCAATAGAGGGATATCTATATACTCTTTTAATCTTTTTACAATTTCTAATGACACCCATCTATGTTTCTTATAACTGCACGATGTTCACAGGAAAGAGTAATGCATTTATCGAAGTTCTACGCGTTCCGTTCAGGAGACATTTTAGATCGTAGATCATGAGCACCCCTGTGCGAGAAACCTCGAATATCCTCCAGTGTCTGAGGAATTTGTTAACGTTCTGTCACACGAAACACCTTGACGTCCCGGAATCGTATTTCTCGCTTGAAACACGCTGACAGCACGGCGAGATTGAAATATATCATCTAACCCAGTCAATTCGTCAGAAGGAAACACACCACCCCTTTTAAGGGGTAGACAGGCTCGGCTTGCCTCGCCAACCTAATGGAAAAAAATGGAACGTATGTGAAACACGTTGCCTTCTACCATCCCTACATTTACCTCGAATATCGTACCTCCTCGTTACTTTCTCGCTTTAGAAGATTACGCGAAACCACCTCGGAACGCCATTTTTCAACGAAATCCTCCAGCTTGTCTATTTAGCCACGCGCACTTACAAAATAAACGTAAAAATTAATACACAAACGCGAGGTAGAATTAATCAGAAACTCTTCTTCTTTATATTTTATCTTAAACTTAAAATATTTTTTCTGGAACAGGGGATATTCAGTACCAAACCTATCGAGCTTTAACCCTAGATTTACGGACTGAGCCAATTTGACTTATTAAAAATTTGATTACTATATATATATAAAACTTAAATATTATTTTTTAAAAATATGTGTTGGTTTTTAGTTACGTAATGAAATAGTCAGTAAATGTTGATTCCTCTCCCCCGCAGCCCCCTCATTTCGGATACGGTATACCTAATTTTACACTTGCGAGCCAATTTTACTGATAAAATGATTTAACAATTAATCGCATAACACGTGAAATTTATAGCTTACCACTCGTGTAAATATTTTAAGAAACAATTTTATTTTACAATTGGTTCGAAGAGTTAAGAAGTAAATATAGAGAAGATGTTGAGAATACATCCATTCCATTGATAAAAATTCATACTACTGACGCACAGAAGAATTGTCAAGTTCAACAATCATGTAATAGAAATAGATGTAAGAAATGTTTGCGGAAAATTTATTTAAAAAACATAGTTTATATGTAAAAAATGTCTTCAATAAATTTTTTATTAATAAATCTTTCATTTAAATTGATTTGGAACTATTTTCTTTGTAAAAAACTTCAGTTTTCTTGTATGAGTCATATTGGCTCACTTCAGTAAAAATAGGTATAATCAACATCCGCAAATTTAGGGTTAAAAGCGACTGAAACGATCAGGCTGTGTTTATTTAGGTTTTGTGCAATTTTCAATGAAGCACTTGCTTGGATAAAGGTAATTGATTCATTTTTCAGGGAAAAAAATTTATAATTTTAATAAATCTGTAAAGCTCGATACGGCGTGATATGTACCTTTTGATTTCTCGCTCGCGGAGAATTATCCCCGGCGTTTAATTAACAAAATAAAAACGTAGTAACATGAACAAAACAGTGGTACGCAAGTCGATAAAAACGTATATAATAGTTAAACGTAATTAATAAAAACATGTATAACACTTAAGACTTTACCGACCGGAGATTATTTCAGAATTTTCTACAGTTCATGAACCATTACTGATAACTTTTTAATGAAGTCATTCAATGCTGGCTGCAATTTGTATTGTAAACCAATAAGGCATCCTCAGTAATGTTTTTTAATAATTTCGTTACAAATTGCAACGTAAAAGCAGTTTTTTAAGCTACGTTTTGATACATCACAATTATTGAAAGTCCTATTAATAGGCTTCCAGTCGGTAAAATGGTAAATATAACACTGCATGCACACTAATATACATAAGCTTATCTTACAATTATTAGTAGCTTATGTACATTAGTATGCACGCAGTATTATACATAAGCTATTCTTATAATTCTGAGATACAAATCGTAAGGCCGACAGTTTGACTGGTGGTAAGTTTAGTGTTTTCCATTTTAATTGTTAATACCTTGCACTGTAGGTCAGCGTCGAGTCAGGCTCGTGATGCAGATTTTTAACGGCTTCTACTAAATATCAATGCTATTAATTCCTTTTACGTCAAAATAAGATTCTATTTGATTTGTTGACAAAATATAATAATTTAAGAATATATAGACACACTTTAGCTTTCTAAAAAATTAAAAATCGGAAAGTGGGATTAATCGATACAATAAATTATAGCAATAATTTGTACTAACTGTTTAACACTTTAACTGCCGAACTGGCAAAGTCAAAAATTTCACAAAAGCAAAGTAATTTATTTAATAAAGCAACAATGTCAAAATTCAAAATGTGTGACGAATGGTCACTTTCAACCATCTTGTAATCTCCAGACATCGACTAAATTGAGTGCAACGAATATATTAATGTAAAAATATACTTTTAAACATGGACAAATAATTCCGTCACCCATATGTGGGTGACATGGCAGTCAAAGTGTTAATTCGTATAAATTATTTCTCGAGATCTTCAAAGTGTTACGACTTAGCGTTGACAAACTTTATAAGAAGTCATTATAAGTTCTTAAGTTACAACTGGAAGGAATATCGTATATCCAACACAGATTTACAAAAGATCGCCGAAAGATTGATTTATGTGAAGTGGAACAAATGACACACGCCGTTCGTCTTCTTTTTCGAGAGTAATTATACACGGATCGTCGCGGAAATACGACACGACGACGATGCGGAGAATCTCGAAAATTCGAATATTCGAGGGTCATGTAGCTTTCGTCACTGCAGGACGTATCTCGCGGTAAGGGAAAGCAGTGGACGTTTAAAGGCGTCGTAAATTAAGTCTTTCCCGGAGCTGCGTCGCCGAGCGAACTATGAAAGGCCCTGTCTAAACACCTGTCTTTATCATTCATACCGTGAACGATCCTTCGTTTTGTACGCTAACCCTGCAGAGCTATCCCGTTTCACAGACTACGGAATGTCACTGTGAAATCATTCTGAATAGCGCACCATTCAAGAATACGAAACCGTCCAAAAAGAATTTAACACTAGAACTACCAAACCAGTCATTTTGACTTTTCAATTATTGACATTTCAATTATTGAAGTGAGAAAAATGTTTTCATCAGAAATTTTTGGATGTACTTCTTTAACCCCTTGGCATACAATGACGTCCGTTAGACGTCATCCATTTCATGTGTCATTGTAGATTTTGACGTCTCCGAGACGTCAAGATTTGTCTCCCGCGAACGCCGAAAATCATGCATTGATTTCGATTCGATTCGAGTGCCAAGGGATATAACAAAATGTTCTTTTATCTGCTTGCCATAGCTGTTTATAATGCGTATGTTAGTAAAATGTAAATTTCGAAATAAAATGTTCTGTTTCCGACCGTGCATATAACTGTTCAGTTAAGTCAGTTAACACGTTTAATGCGGAGCCATTTTGCTTAGCTTTTGCATCACATTTTATTTACCTTTAAACAGAAATAATGCAACTGTGCATAAGCAAAAGACTCGCTTAGCCCATTTGTGCTTTTCTGTTTCAATCGAACCTATTGAAATAGTGCGAATATTTCTTAATATTATATGAATTATCTATAACATATTAATTTGTAATGTTGATACCGTCAGTCTCCAGGGACTGACATAGCATTCAACGTGGTAAATAGTATTCTTCAGACGCGTCAAATTCCATTTTATTTCTACGTCAATAAGAATTGTATACAGTTTTAATAGATACAGTTTCGTTATTATTACAAAGCAATGTATATCGTTGGATTTATTGTAGTGTTAAAAATATTTCACACTTGGCATAACTGTGTAATCTTTCACAAAGTTTTATAATATCGAAGTGATTTACATAATTGAACGAAAACTGGAAAGATTTATGGTAGTTCGTACCCTTCTACTCTTGAATTGCATAAACGAGAAAGAAATGTGACGTATTTTGATAAAAGTTAAAATAAAATTGCATTTTTAATATGTATGCGATATATTAACCGTTAACATTCGAGTGGTGACTCTGAGGCACCACGCAAAGTTGTCACATAATTATTTTAAATAATTTCTACATCACTATGCTTGTATCTAAGGGATTTGTAAAAATTTAATCATTGTAAGAACTGGTAATGTTACAAAACCCCGTATGCATGAAATGAAATAAATCGTATAAAATGAAAATGGTCTAGGTCTGAAGAAACGCCTTGGTTTTCGAGTTAATAAATCTTCGAGTGCAAAGGGTTAACATCAAACCTACCATAGCAGATCAAATGGCCCCTTTTCAGACTTTTTATTTTACAATTATTGAAGTTATAAAATTGTTTTCATAGGAATCGATTCAATAGACGTCTTTGTTCAATTGTACTTTGTAATGAAAATCGCAAATAATCCAAATATATCTTGGCATTTTTATAAGACAATTTAAACCAGTCAAATGCTCAGTAGGCTTAGTGTTAAATACGGAAACAAATTCTTTCGAATTTTAGTGTAAAACCATAATAGTGTTCACGAGAGCATAACATCTTTGAGATCATAGATTTGTTGGTGTGTTGTAAAGACAATGTTGTAGCGACCTAATAACTTAATATTTAATAAGTTAATCGTAGATCGCGTTCAAAGCAATGAAAACACTTAGGGAATTTAAAAATGTTGATGAATTATGAAATGTTTTCAATTCTTATTTTGTACGAAACCCCACAGCGATGCAATCGAGTAGAGTCACGGTTTTTAAAAGTTAGAACACAAAAAGCATACTGTACGGAATATATATTGTGGAACCCTGTTTACACGATGGTGTAGGTCACTTCGAAAGTATAGCTTCTTATTCTTGCACGTCAGATTTATAAAATAGAAAATTAATCATAAAAATGCTTGAAATGGCTGCGCGAATAGCCTTAAATAACCAAGAATTAAATTACTTCAGAATATGACTCTTCGAACGATCGTACATAATTTTGTAGAAAGAATTATCCAACTACGTTTTGGTTGGTAACAAGCATTCACGCGTGGTTTGAAAAATTAAGGAAACAACGACATTAACGATAACGACCCTTAACACTTTATCGACCTGCCATTATTTTAGAATTCTTCCAGGTCCGTGGTTCATGACTGAAAACTTTTTAGTGGATTTCTCAACGTTAACAGCCATTTTTATTGCGAATCAACTGGGGATCCTCAGTAACGTTACATAATAATTTCATTAAAAATTACAGTGTAAAAGCGATTTTTAAGCTATATTTTGTTACAGCACAATTACTAAAAGTCCTATTAACACTTTGACTGCCATGTCACCCATATATGGGTGACAGAATTATTTGTCCATGTTTAAAAATAAATTTGTACATTAATATATTCGTTACATTCAATTTAATCAATATATGAAGAATACAGGAAGGTCGATAGATAACTATATGCCATACATTTAAAGTTTTCAATCGCTGCTTCATTAAATAAATTAATTTGATTTTATGGAATTTTTGAGGCCGTCAGTTCGGCAGTTAATGTGTTAATAGACTTCCGGTCGGTAAAGTGTTAACACATTGAGCACCGGCGACATACGAACCATTCAATTAATTATGAGCTCATTTGCTTGTTTCTGAATAACGAGTTCAGAACAAGTTTTAAACAAGTTCTAAACCTACCACAGGGGCTCAAATGACCCTTTTCAGAATTCTTATTTTCCAATTATCCAAGTTAGAAAATTGCCTTATTACGAATCGATTCAATAAATCTCTTTGTTCAATCCTACTTTGTAACGAATGTCGCAAATAATCCAAATAAATTAAATCTTGACATTTTTATAAGTTAATATACACCAGTCAATTTTAATCCTCGGTAGGTTTAGCGTTAATAGAAACAAAATCGTTCAAGCTTTCGGATTCGATTCGAGTGACAGACTTACAAAAGCCGCACTATCGCGGGGCTGGCGCTCAATGCATTGAGACAGTCGAGTAAAAAGACTCGAATAGCCTACCGGAACGGTTGCTATAAAATATAACGCTCCGAACAGCCGTATTAACAATATAAAATTTGTAGAAAGCGCTCGTAGATCAAAGCACAACCATTCGCGCGGCTCTAAGCTAGCGGGACAAAAAACCGCGAATCCTCTATTTCCTTACAACGGAACACGGAGTTATTTCCAGCAGTAATTATTATTACCCAGTTCCGTTGCTCGGGCCGTGAAGCGAAAAACGACACGGGCGAGGGGAAAAAAGGAGACGGTGCCAAAAAGAAGAGCGAACGAGACGAACGAGATAGCGGAGAACGAAGAAGAACAGGATGAGTAGGATGAGTAGGGGCGAGAGGAGGTTAGGGGGATGAACATACCGTGGACTCTCGGTGTGTAGTCGCACGCGCCCCAGTATCGAACGAAAATGTCGCCCGCGAGGAGAGAGAAAGAGGGATGGCCAAGGAAAAAGGGGTTTCGAGGGGGTGGTAAGAGAACACGCGGCCGTGAGAAAGAGCGAGAAGGACGCGACGACACGTTGGGCGAGTCTCTGTGTGCTGCCGGCGAAACTGGCGTGATTCCAATGAACGAAGAAAGAAGAGCATAGTTGGGGCATCGTCGGTACCAAGAGGGGCTTGCTGGGGCGGCCGGGGGCCGGGGCAGAGGGAAGGTACATGTCGCGACACAAAACGGGTCCAGTCATTCTCGAAATAGGCAGCTGGAATGTCAGTTCTTGGTAGCGAGAGACAGCGGCGTGTCTCCTCTCTGTCGTTGCCTTTCTTTCTCTCTTTCTGTCATCTCTCTCTCTCTCTCTCTCTCTTGTTCTCTTTCTCTCTGTGTCTCCTCTTTATCCGCGCTCCCTCCCCTTTCCTCTCTGTTCCTCTTGTCACGCTGCTGGGGTTTCGGTCCGTCTCTTGATTCTTTATAACGAAGGGAAGCGGGAGGAGAGGAGAACGACGGAAGGAAAAGAGAAGAGGCAAGGTGGGACGAGGAAGGGTAGGGAGGAGAAGAGAAGAGGGCCACCCATGTCTAGGGCCACGATCGTGGAAGGCGCTGAGCAGCCATTCGGCACAAAGGACGGGAACGACAAGCACGACAAGACCGGGCCACCGAGAAAGATACCGATGGCATTTAATAGCTTACCTCGGAACGTTTTAGATAATGACTGCGGCCGGACCTCGAAGTGCCTTCTTTCGTTTGATTCCGACCGGTGAACCGCCCGCCTCTCCTCTCTCTTTCTCACTCTCCCTCTCTCTCTCTCTCTCTCTCTCTCTCTCTCTCTCTCTCTCTCTCTTTCCCTCTCTCTCCCTCTTTTATCTTTGCCTCTCCGACACGATATCTCTTCTCGCTCTCGCGGCTGCAGGAACGAGGGCGAGAGGGAGAGGGGGTGAAAAAGCGAGCGGCCAGATAGATGAAAAGGAAGAGCACTCGGCGGACGGAGCACGGAGACGGAAGAGGCGGCGCCGGAGCGGAATGATTGATACAGTTCTTTTTTACGAGCGACCATAAAGAAAAAGGAAAGGACGGAGAAAGGAGAGAAAAAATATACACGCCCGGGGAAATTAATTGCACTCCGGGTTATCGTTAAATAGCCGATGAAAACACCGAGCTTCTCCTTCTCGCCCTTCCCGACGCTCGGTTTGCACCTACGCAGCCATTTTTGCGAACCTGTCTTTGCGCTCGATTGATTTCTCGAAGAAAATTCTGCGGAAAGTTTCTGCTTGATGTGCGGAAATATTGGGGGCACCCAGTAATATCGTTCTTTTTTTGTTTTTGTCGTTCGTTGAATACGAAATTTCTCTTTACTAACGAATCTGGATAAGTTCAAGACAGTATATTGACATTCCTTAATTTTTCGAATATTTCTACTGTTTTCAATCGCATCGGTATATTTTTATCACGAATACATCAAATCCACAGTCCAGCCATTTAGAGTAGAGTAATCTGTGATAAAACCTTCGTAATTGTCATTCATCTTCTACCATCTCTTCAGCAGATTTTGTACTCTCTTCTCGTAAAATAATGATGGTTATGTAGCGATACTAATGCAGATAATACGAATGTGTAGGTCACATGTAGAACTATAAAAAGAATAATCAACTCTCGTAAGGCGGAAGCTTTTGGCAATTTTGTAATGCCACCACACACCAATTAAAATGATCGGTTCCTTATTCTTTAACCCTTTACACTCGAACGGTGACTCTCAGGCACCACTGAAAATAGCTGCAGCACCGTTTAAAACAATTTTTACATCACTATGCTTATGTCAACGAAATTTAACAAATTTCGCATGCATAAGATGAAATGTATCGTGTAGAATGAAAATATTCTAGGTCAGAGAAAATGCCTTAGGGTTGAAGTTAAATCAGCTTTGAGTACAAAGGGTTAATAATCCTTGATGTTATAGAGATGCTTTGATAGGAAAGGATTGAATCTTTGATAGTATTCTAATAACGCGTAACAAAACACGTGTTCTAATAAGAACATCATCAAGTGTAAATAAATTTAATATTGCCATGTCTACATCTTTCCAATGAACGATATGCATAAACTTTTGGAAACGACGTTGACAACGCACGTTTGACGTGTGACCTTGCCAAGGACATTGGTACGCCATACATTTAAAAATTAATTGCACGTGGTCAAATTATTAGACGCGTCCCGTTTTCATACTTCATTGTCTATTTTTTATAATTTAAGCCTTAGCACTACAAATAATTTTAATTTCAAATCAAGACGCTCTTTCATATAGAATAATTCCCTTGCACATGCTGCATTCTCTTGCGTGCGTATAAAATTTATTACTATTTCTCGTACGTGCAACATATGAATTTTGACCGATTTCATAAATGCAAACGTCGTGATGTAAAAGCTGTTCGGAATAATAGTATGGTAATTTGTAGTGTCGCCTCAGAAGCGGTATTGGAGCGCAAAGGGTTAAACATAGTTACAGAAAATGTTCAAAAAATTACAGTATCATACCTAACAATATGGGAAAAGAAGCGATCCGCCAT
>CM052094.1:21447155-21465881 GCA_028453745.1 Agapostemon virescens
AGACGCTCTTTCATATAGAATAATTCCCTTGCACATGCTGCATTCTCTTGCGTGCGTATAAAATTTATTACTATTTCTCGTACGTGCAACATATGAATTTTGACCGATTTCATAAATGCAAACGTCGTGATGTAAAAGCTGTTCGGAATAATAGTATGGTAATTTGTAGTGTCGCCTCAGAAGCGGTATTGGAGTGCAAAGGGTTAAACATAGTTACAGAAAATGTTCAATAGATTACAGTATCATACCTAACAATATGGGAAAAGAAGCGATCCGCCATCGTCCTCGGAAGGTTCGTAAATATTGGCTAGTCGGGAAAGTATTGAGAGATTTTTGTCATTCCTTGATTAAGTGTTTCTTTTATTCAAATTGAATTTTATTCAAGTATATATTGGCCATTATTATCTATGACCTTTTGCCATTTTTGGGGTAGATCCATAATTCCATCGGAATAGAACTTCTGTGCTTTATCGGTTAAAAACTTGACCAAGTGATTTTCACAGTCCTTTTTTAAATTCAACTTTTTACCATCAAGGTTGTTTTGCAGAGATCGAAACAAACGATAATCTGATGCTGCAAGATCTGGGCTATACGGTGGATGCATCGAAACTTCCCAGCCAAGCTCTCTCAATTTTTGTTTGAGCAATGATTCGCATATCAAACTCAATCCATCAAATGTTTCTCTGTTAAATCATGAGGCACCCAAACATGGAACTTCTTTTTGTATACAGCCTCCTGCAAATGATCCAAAACGGTTGAACGGTAAATGTTCAGTTTCCTAGCAATCACATGACTGCTTATGTTCCGATCTTCTTCAACCATTTACATTATTTCATCGACTTTTTCAGTGATTGGTCGATTAGAGCGAGGTGCATCTTTAACCCTTTGCACTCCAAGCAATTTTAATTCCCAACTTGAGACATTTTTTTGTCTTAGAATTATTCCATTGTACGTGGTTCATTTCCTTTCGTGCACATCAAATTTGTTACTGTTAATCGTGCGACGACACTTCAATTTTGACTAACTTCTTAATTACAAACATTTGTAATGTAGAGATTGTTTTGAATAATAGTCTGACAGTTTTCTGTGTCGCCTCAGAGGAGCCATTGGAGTGCTAAGGGTTAATATTCAAATTTCAAGAATGGAAGCGAGCAAACCATCTACATGCTGTTGCATTTGATAACGCATCTTGACCGTAAACACCACACATTTTTCCCGGGCTTGTGCAGCGTTTTTGCCTTTTTCGTAATAAAATTGCAAAACATAGTGAATTTTTTCAGAAATTTCACTCATGTTCACATTAACATTACTTTCGACACGATTGACGAAATACAAAACTGTGTTCATGAAAATTGTAGACTGAACTGTCACCTCTCAAATGCGCGTCAGTATGACGCAATTTGATTAGTATTGACCGATATATGACACCAAACAACATCTAGTGACAAAAATCTGTCAATACTTTTCCGACTATCCAATATTTCCAGAATTGTCGCTATAGTCGCGATGAAATTTTTCCATCCGCTATTTTCTGTTTTTCGAAAACCGGGAAGAACGCAAGATGGCAGAACACAAGTGCATGTCGAATGGTCATCGGTGTTTCTCATTTCCGAATAGTTTCCGGGCGTTTGCGAGTCGACCAGGCGAGCTGGAAAACCCGGCGAAGTGAGAAACATGGCGTTTTTAAACAACAAAAATGGAGGATGGGGAGAGGGGAGGGGGGGTGGGAGGAGAGCAGAGAAAAAAAATAGAGAAACTGCGCCGAGGAAATGTTTTTATCATTCGTTTAAATTGAAACGCGGCAAAACGGTCGTCCGCTGTAGAATGGTAAAAGCGGCCGCGAATGTTTGTATTCACAATGGCGGCTGGTGAATTTGTTCCGCTCGGCTGATTTTCCTTTTTCCCCCTTCCGAGTCAAAGATTCATCGTGCACGCCACTTTTGTCCGTAGAAGATCGCCCCGTCGATGCTTTTGTTTCGATGGCTGGTTCTATGATTGAATAGACGACACGGGCAAATACTCGCTTGTTGTTCTTAATAAAATCCGTTTCTGGCAAAAGAATTCTATTATTGGAGACAACATTGCCTACCGTTGGCCGCCATATTGGATGCTTTTACTAAAGCGTCTTCCGGAACCAACAGAAACGATGCGAAAACAATTTTACTATTCTACATTTTCCTAAAATATTAGGTTGGGGAAAAAGAAATCCATTACTTTTACGCGAACTTCAAGACTTCATTTAACATGCTTCGGATTATCCGATTTGGGTCAAATATGCACCGTTTTGTTCTATAATTTGTTGCCATTTTAAAGGTAGCTTCATAATGTCTCTCTCATAAAAAAAACTCTAGTAATCGATTTTCACAATCTTCTCTTTGTGCCAATTTCTTATCACTATGAAGTTTTGCAATGCAAGAAAGACATGGTAATCGCTTGGTGCTAGATCCGGACTGTATGGTGGATGTATCAAAAAAACTTCCCAACCAAGGTCTCGGAGTTTTTAGCAAGTCACTATAGACGTGTGTGGCCTGGCGTTATCCCGATGGAACACAACACCTCTCCTGTTGGCTAATTCTGACCGTTTCTGTTCAATCGCTAGTTTCAAACGGTCCAGTTGTTGACAGTAGAGATCCGAATTTAGTGTTTGACCATATAGAAGCAACTCACAATAAATGATTCCTTCCCAGTCTCACCAAATGTACAGCAGAATCTTCCTGGCCGCTAGTCCTGATTTGGCCACCGTTTGAGCTGCTTCACCGCGCTTTGACCACGATCGTTTTCTTACAATGTTGTCGTATGTGATCCACTTCTCATCCCCAGTCATCATCCGTTTAAGAAATGGGTCAATTTCATTCCGTTTGGCCAAGGCTTCGCAGATGGAAATTCGATCCATCATGTTTCTTTGTGTTAATTGGAATGGCACCCAATATCGAGCTTCTTTTTGAATCCAGCTTTATGCAAATGGTTTAAAACTGTTTTATGGTCGATTTTTAGCTGCTGGGCGATGCTACGACTGCTAACATGTCGGTCAACTTCAATTATTTCTGTGATTTTATCGACATTTTCGACGACGGGCCTACCTGTGCGAGGTGCATCTTTAACATCAAAAATACCTGAACGGAATTGATGAAACCAAAATTGCACACAATTGGCTGTTACAGTATCGGCACCATAAACACCATTCACAATTTTAGCTGCCTGGCTTGCATTTTCGCCTTTATCAAAGAAAAACTGTAAAATGAGCCGAATTTTCTCTTTGTTGACTTCCATTTTTAACACCCTGTAACTCACAACTGATTGGACCAAACAAAAAACAGAAAAAGAATTTTTTTGAATGCGAAGTGTCTCCTTTACAATGAGCACAAATCTTAAATTGTTTGATCGATACTTTACGAGATATCGATCACTACATCCAACTACCGAAAAAATAATGGATTACTTTTTCCCCGACCTAATATTAATTATACACATCGGATCACTATTTTCAGTATTAACTCTTTGCACTCCGAGCCGTTCCGGACGTTACCTACCTTCTACTCGGTGCCATTTTGTCGCAAAAACGTGCTCTTGCGGACCCTTATATTGTATAGTATAGTTTTGGAACCAAGTAAGGTACTATAATATTTGATTTCTATGAATTCGTAGACATCAATGAACATATATTTACAAAAAAACAAACATTTTATAATATATAATTTTGTATTGTGCGATAAATTTTGAAACATTCTCCAACATGCATTGTAAGCTGATTAACACTAGAACTACCAAACCAGTCATTTTGTCTGATCCCCAGTTTTTTCTTTCGCAATTATGGAAGTTATAAAACTGTTTTCATCTAAAATTTTCAGATATACTTCTTTAATGACGTACATATGACAATAAAAATTGTATGAAGTTTTAATAGATGCAGTCCCGTTATGATTACAAAGCAATGTATATCGTTGGATTTATTGTTCGGTATTTCTAGTGTTAATGTACGTTTCACAGTAATAACTCGTTTTACGTCTTTCGTCTGGTGTTTTTCTGTCAGAACAAACAATACGGTTCCGTTTTTTTTTTTGCTTTCACATTGGGAATATGTAGTTTATTGTTCAATCTATTGTCCGCCGAAGAAGTAAATGGATGTGTTCCCGGTTCTCAAAAACCGCTTGAAAAACCGTTTCCAAAAATAATCGTACCATATTTTGATTTGACATGTTGTACCATGTCAACAGAAAACTTCAGGGAACAATGCATTTCTCAAAAAGTTGCGCTGGAATAAGTTGATTTTCCATAATGACTAATAAACTTTAATGTCCCCTCAGAGGGGACATCCGAGTGATATGTTAGAATTACGATGTCTGCTCAAAGGGGACAACGGAGTGCAAAAGGTTAATTCTATTTAAGACAGCATTTTTATTGGACCGTATAAGATTGTGGTATTTATAATTTGTAATGCAAATTTTCATTTTCATCAATTATTTTATGTAAATCTGAAAGAGGCAAAAGTACTTTGCATTGATTTGGAGATTTCTTGTGGTAATTAAATAACAACGCGATTCATTTTTATTAATGGGTTCATCTTCCTTTATTTTAAAAATGTTTTCGTGTGGTAAATATATAAATATTTGCAGTCTTTACGAGTGAATGTTTCTTATTGTTATTTCGCGTTGCAATTGACTGTGCAGGTGTTGGCTCGCGTCTATATCCGCGCGTGATCGATGTCACGGTAATCAGATTAAAAAGCTAATATATTGAATCACGATGTCCGTTGCTCAACCAACTATGTCGAATATCGAATAACGTAACCGATCAAACGGGTTGGCCATATTTTGCGTAACTTTCCCTTAACAGACAAAAACGGATTGCTACGTGATTTACAGTTTCCCTCGAGCGAGCGAAAAACATGGTGGTACGTGATCCGCGGCTGACCGCGATGCAAATCGTCTGCATTACAATAATCGACGGTTCGCCTTGAATCGAATAAAACGCAGCGTAACGTGACTCAAAATTTCACACAATAAAAACGGCGAAATTGAAAAAGGACTGCTGCAATTGTTATCGAAGCCGTTCGCGACAGGCGAACGCATTGCTCGCGCAAAAATGCATCAAACTCCGTCTTATTTGTAATCTTTTAGTCGTCAACCGTCAAATATTAAAACATTTTGCAGAAAACGTAGTAATCAAATTCTTGTAATTGCGACAAATCCGCAGACAAAAGGTGTAATTTTTCTCGATTTTTGTTTAATATCTGAAATTAACCTTCTATGGGGCCGTGTAACTTTCCTAGGCACATGTTAATATACCGACATTTTACCAAATGATTTTAGTTTTTTATAAGATAACGTATATGTCTAAATTAAATAATGTCTCTGAGGTAACAAATAACAATATTGATAACGGTTGGCAGCACCGTCAACCTGAAATATCAAAGTAAATGCCTTGCAAGTTGTCTGCAGATAGAAACCGACGAAACTATTTTGTGCAATTTACATTATTTGTGCTTCCATCTATTCTATTATATTCTATCTATTAAACAAAACAAAGCGTACATAATAGCTTTGAGTTTGCATATTAATAACAACTTATTTGTTTGCAATTTCAATAATCATTGTGTTACTATATATTGTGATACAGTTTTGTGACTTTCAGGTTACAGTACGCTATTATGATGACGCTATTTTCAGAGTCATATATTATATACTCAAAATATGGATACATATTTACATAAAAATAATAGAGGAATTAGAATTAGAGGCATTAGCAATAATAGATCCGAAGAGTCTTTATTAGATTCTGTGTCCGATGAAGATCATCCAGTAGTACTTACCCGACGACGCATAAATATTATTCACAGTGACGATGAATTTGGTACCGGATTATCATCGGATAAGGAAAATTTAGGACCACAAACAATTGTTTAGCAATCAGTATCTCCGACGAATAATAGTTCTCATCGGCCTTGGAAAGGAGATTGCCCTGAAGATCCCGAAGGACCCTACTCTCTCGTGACCCATTTTCGAAAACTATTTGGCAGTGAAATTGTAAGTGATATTGTTGACTATACCAACACATATGCAGTGCAGTATGATCCAACAAAGGGGTTCAAAAATAAAATGTTCCAAATGCAACGTACATATTTATTTAACGCCAAGAGCAAACTGTTTTATGGAATTTCACGCTTAAGCTTTTATGCACAGAAGTGCAAACAGCGTAAGCCGTTGTTACCGCAAAGTTACAAAGTTACAAATTATAATGAAATTGTTTAAACTGGTAAATTTCTTTGAATGTGCATATATAGGTTTGTAATTGTTGATTTTCCGTTGTATACATTTGTTTATATTTAAGAAAAAAATTCAGCCCATAGTGGGTTAAATTAATAGAAAATTGATTGAACAGTCGTTCGACCAACGCTTGTTTTAGTTAGAGTCCTTCATAAACATCGTAGAATTTCAAATATGTTTATAAAAAGTTGTGGAATGAAACGACTGCCCACTTGGAAAATGGAATAAATAATGTATAGAAATAAAATTATGTATTTGTGAAACAAATATTCATACACGATACTATTGCCGTAATTTGCAGGCTGACGTCGTCGTCAATAGAAACATACAAATCAGCTCGCACACATCTACAAATTAAACAATAGAATGGTACATTTCGTGCAACTGGTGCCATTTTATTCTAATCTGCTACTCTAATCTAATAGGTTTATAATTTTTTATTTTCCGTTCCATATATTTTTTTATATTTGAAAAAGAAATTCGGCCCATAGAGGGTTAATTATTATTTTCTAATACAGAGCAGAATTCAGGGAGAATACTTCAAATTAAATTTTTATCCACCGAAGTACACGTTACGAGGAACAAAAGCTTCCTTATTCTTCTGACAAAGTTATTAGGAATAAAATAGAAAATTAATACTTATTTCTACTTTCACGAAAGCTTTTTGATTAAACTTTTTTATTAAAGCACTCATTAACAGCTAGTCTCGTTTACTGCTTGGCAGTTGTAATGATCAACACGGTGCTGTGACGGTGTTTCATCGATGAATTTTCTCGCTACTACAAAAGAAAATGATGATCGGTAGATACGAACAAATACAGAGAACCTCGGTTAACTGGTTTTCGAGAAATCAGAATTTTAATTTTGCGCGATAGATCTCGAAACAACGAAATCACATTTGCGTGACACCGTCCGACCACTGCCAAACGGAGTGATGTCACTCGTACGTGACGTTACCTGTCATCGAGTTAACATTTAAAAATCCGAGCTTACTACATGTGAATACGACTCGTTACCAGTGCATTTTTACGCCATGGAAAAATCAGTTTTCTTCTTCCAACCGTTCCAGTTGATCGACGCATTGATATAAATCGGTGGAATGTAAAAGTGCGAAACAGATGACAATTCCATAAAAAAAAGTCCTTCACGAAGTTACAGTTTGATAATTCACAAAAAATGCTAAACTAAACAATTTTTTTTTTAAATCTGAATTTCACAGTACATAAAAATACACTGCATTTCTTTCATCAAACGTTTCCAATTGGTACACACAAATATTTACTTTACAAATATTGAATAAACGGAATCGTTTGTACAAACTACAAATAATTTGTTCGAATATACACCAACTGTTTTCAGTACCTTCGTTCGTTCCCTGATAAAGATACCTGAATTTTTGTCGTGCAAAATGCAGGTTTGAAAATGATTTCCGTAATTTTTCATTTTCGTGCTTAAATAGTTTGCAACTCTTTTTTAAAATTCGTTTGATACTACTCTCAAATTTCAAGTGTTGCATAATAAAATAAAAGGACAGATTGCTATTACACTAATTTTGCTCAATGTTTTTCAATGATCATTTATACAGGATGTCTCGAAAACGTTTGAGTTCCTGTAAAGAGGTAATTTCTGAAGTTATTCTGAGACATTTTTTCCTTTATTTTATTATTAATGAAAAACACGAACTAATTGAAGCGCTTTACCTTAATATTATATAAATTACATATAACACATTAATTTATAACGTTGATACCGTCAATCCCCAAGCACTGACATAGCGTTTTACATATTAACCTTTTGCGCTCCAAGCAATTTGAATTCCTAACTTCGAGGCATTTTTTGTCCCAAAAGAATTCTAATTGTACGCGGTTATAATAATTTCCATTCGTGCATATCAAATTTGTTACTATCAATCGTACATGCAATATTTCAATTTTTACTAACTTCTTAAATACAAACATTGCCTCAGAGGAACCATTGGAGTGCTACGGGTTAAACTCCACAAATTCTTGCGTCTTTCTACTCGTGTCGTTTTTCTTCTGCGTCAATCAATTTTTATGACATTTTAAGCATATTTTAAATTTTCATTACGAGTCGAAATAAAAACGTCTGTCTTATTTTTCCATGTGGTTTCTACTACTTAGAATTATTTCGTAATTATCTTCGCATATCATTCAGTAAATCAATGCTTCCAGTTGTTCCGGAAAAGTCAAGTCGTTCGTTTCAACTTTAAAAAGTTATTTAGTTTTAACACTTTGACTGCCACGTCACCCATGGTTGACAGCATTATTTTTCCATGTTTGAAAATAAATTTGTACGTTAATATATTCGTTGCATTCAATTTAGTTCATATCTGAAGATTACAAAAGGGTTGAAGGATAACTATGTATCGGACATTTGAAGTTTTCAATTGTTGCTGCATTGAATAAATCAGTTTGATTTTGTGGAATTTTTGAGTCTGTTGGTTGGGCAGTTAAAGTGTTAAGGAGTGTCCGAATACTTTCGCGAGCCACTATACATGCGACAATTTCAAAAGAAAAGATCTTTTGCACAAAAGCGTCGTGACTATCCAAATATTTCTAAAATCGTTCAGAGTGCAAGTACACTGTTTAGAACAACTGTGCACCCAGCGACGGTGCTAAACAGCTAATTATCCGCGTTACCATGGTCGTACAATGCTCGAGCAAGACTGCGCATTGTTTCCAGAAAATAATGGCGATCTATTAGGAAACCATCAGAAGTTTTGCGCCCAGCCAATACTTAGGACAAGGGTGTCTCGTCAACCGTAGTTTCTCGCGGAACAAAGGGACGTTGTACGCATCATGACGTAATAACAGCGCGCGAATCATAACTGTTTACGAGCGAGGCTCGCGGAAGTTAACATACCCATTCAGGTCCACGGCGACAGTACAACCACGGAGATCGTTAACGCGATGCGCAAACATCGGTTGACAGTGGAAGACACAGGTTGCATTATTACAGGAGCCGGCAATTTCCTCCGGCGTTTTTCTACCGTTTCCCACGCGGCCGCGGCGAGACACACTTATGTCACCGGGCGTCTCTTATTACGCGGATTTCTTATCCGTTTATCCATCGCCACGCGACGCCGTTAAGGTACACTGATTACGAGTTTCGATCGCACGCGATGCATCTTCTGAGCTTGTCTCTCGATGCGTTTCTGACGCATGCAATCGGTTAACCCTTCATCGCATTTTAACCCTTTCGCTACGGACGACTTCTCCGCCACAGCACTCCCGTTGAACGAGCCGCCGCACAGTGGGGTATTTGCCCCAAAAGTAAGGTCCAAGCTATTTCAATATCCGCTCAATCTTTAAATTGCTATAACTTTACTAAAATTTATCCAAATTTGATGAAAAAAAACCATTTTAAAGCTTCAGGTTTATACTATTTGTGCTATGCACCGTTTTTACCAAAATGGATGTTTTGAGTGCAAAATCTGTCCCTAAAGAGGAGCGTATCGAATTCTAAAATTTGTTGTTAATTTTCAATCAAGTACTGCGGATTGTAATCAATATTTTTACGATATTCGTGTATTTTATGTGTACTATCAAAAAGTATAATATAAGTATAATCATTTTAAATATTTTTTAATAATCCTTATTACAAAGAATGCTTTTTTAAAAATATTAGGTCATTAAGTATGAAATGTCCGATTACCTGAAGCATCAAGTTCGATATCCGATGTTTCCGATATTTCACTTCGTCCGTTTTCTTATTTTCTTATTCAGTGTATATTGCGTTTTTAGTGTGTAGCTGTGCGCGATTCGCATCGCAAGATATTAGAGTCGCGGCGGTCACGAAGCTGTCTTTCAGTCATAAATATTTCTTATTTTTTCCGTATATCCTGGTCCTATCGTTCAATCTTCATTAAGTGATATACATACGAATATAATTTTTTCGACTTTTCAGCATAAATACTACACTATGACTAATTCAATTAAATACAATTAAAAAATAGAGACAAAGATCTATCTACAGCATTTCCCATTACACATTTATAATTTAAACAATTTCTTCAAATAATTATTTAGTAAGTACTTACTTTACGAAGATACAGCGAATACGAACATGCAGGTATGTGAGAAATGCAGCGATTTTGGCTGGCCATTTTTTCTTTCTTTTTTCTGGAACTAAAATGAACACCAGGACCCATAACTATAACAAAATCGTTAACAAAGTTTTAGAATCATAAATAAAACTACTAAGTTGTTGGTTATCTTAAAATATTAACAACTACAACAATATATATAGTACACAAGTAAATTTTGCTTAAGGCTATACCATAACCTCGCTAAAAAAACTTTTATATAACAAAAATTTATTTAATTTATGTAAATAGGAGAAGATTTAGTAATAGGCGAATTCGCTGAGAAAGGATGTGTGTTATTAGAATGTTAAAGTTCCGACGCGTCAAATTCCATTTTATTTGTACGTCAAGGGGTTAATGACGCATACCTTACAATAAGAATTGTATATAATTTTAATAGTTGCAGTCTCGTTATTATTACCAAGCACTGTACAGGGTGTCCCACGCAACTGGAACAGGCTGTACCTCCTAAATGGTTGAGAATAGAAGAAAATGTTATAAGTAGAAGTTAAATGGTATCAGACGGTGCATAATATGCAACTAATTTTATGCTCTTTTGTGCATCGGTGCATCAGAAAAATACAACTGCATATTTTTTTTAAATAGAAACTTATATTTTTGACTGCACCAATCGATGCAGTTTCTTGTGCTCTACATGCCCTAAACTTATTCGTTAAGAAATTATCGAAGCTAAAAGTTCTCTGAATTATTTCGGTTTCTCGGCAAGTGTTCCGGAGTACCTACGTTACAACAAGTGTTCAAACGGTCCTCCATTGAAGTGCAAACATTTTTAACGAATAAGTTTAGGGCATAAGTATGTTAGTACTTTTATGTAGAGCACAAGAAACTGCATCGATTGGTGCAGTCAAAAATATAGGTTTCTATTTAAAAAAAATATGCAGTTGCATTTTTCTGATGCACCGATGCACAAAAGTGCATAAAATTAGTTGCATATTATGCACCGCCTGATACCATTTAACTTCTACTTATAACATTTTCTTCTATTCTCAACTATTTAGGAGGTACAGCCTGTTCCAGTTGCGTGGGACACCCTGTATATCGTTGAATTTATTGTTCGGTAGTTCCAGTGTTAAAGAAATAACATATTTGCCGTTTTCGCGCAACACGAATGCGAACGTTCGAAGAAGTTTGTAGTAGAGATTTGATTGAGGCCACGAGAAATACCAGGATACCATTGCGCTAATTGACAATCGGAAGCCCCGACTTCTTAGGCTAGAGATACCGACGCGAAATTGAACCGCTGACTACAATTACATGCCGATTAACCACTGGCCGATGGAAAGAAGAGACTACGTGACGAAGAGAGCGAAACGACCACGGAGCAAGTTGGTCGGTTCGAGCGGGAAAAATTTTCCCCGTTCCGCCGCAATTTTCCAGCATAATGGCTAAGAATGCCCGTGCTTTAACCTAATGGGAAGGGACGATTTCTCTTCATTAACATGTCCGTGGTTCGGATTAGAACCGGCAAACGTTATCGTCCGCGACGATTACGCGTGTCCACCTATACGTGGATACGTTTTTCGATTGCATGCGAGTCACGCCGAAAACGTCTCATTAGGAAACAACGGATCTCTATGGAAAATAAAAATCATTCCAACTACTCCTAGGAACCATTGTCAAATAAAAATGTATTTTCTCTTTTAGTCATTTTAAAAAGTCAGAAAATAATTTGGTATCTATAAAATCTTCTAATGAAACGTCGCAGTAGCAAACGACGGATCTCTACGTATACATAAAAATGTATTTCCTCCTTTGGTCATTTTAAAAAGTCAGAAAATAATTTGATATCTATAACATTTTCTAATAAAACGTCGCATTAGCAAACGATGGAGCTCCATGCAAAATAAAAATCGTCCCAATCAACTTCTAGGAACCAATGTTAAATAAAAATGTATTTTCTCTTTTAGTCATTTTAGAAAGTCAGAAAATAATTTGATATATATAAAATTATCATATGTTTTACAAGTGTTGTGTTTGACTTATTCATTTTTGTTATAAACGTATAAAATCTGCAGTTTACTTATTAGCATACATTCAGAAGCAAAATGGAACCAATAAATTAAATATTATTATTTTCAATAAATCGTTTTTTATTATAAGAAAATCTCTGAAATCTCAAGAAGCAAGTGAATTTATATTTATTTGAACTTGAAAGATGATTAATATTCTGTTACATTTAGTTTATTAATTACTTCAAGATATCATTGTTTATCAATTTGTTTTGAAAGGTTCCTCAAAATGTCAAGAGGTAGATGTTTTGCATTTACTTCGAACTTCAGGAATGATTAATACTCTTTGTTACATTTATCTTATTAATTACAGCATTTCATAAAACGATATATTTAACCCTTAGAACTCCAATGACTCCTCTGATGCGACATTCAAATTTGCCATACCATTATTCAAAGCCATTTTTACATCACTGTGTGTTGCAATTAAGGAATCGGTAAAATTGAGAAATTGGAAAACTTTAGATACATGAAAGGAAACGAACCATCTACTATGGAATTACGCTAAACCAAAAAATGTTTCGATTATGGAATTAAAATTGTTTGGTATACAAAGTGTTAAAATTTCGTCCAAAGACTTTTGTCTCAAAATATTGACAACAGTAGGACCAGGTGTTCCGATAGTTTTTTACGTAACACTAAACAAACACTTTAAAATACCACAATGAAACGAGTTTTGCAGAATATTAACCCTTTACATTCGAATGGTGACTCCGAGGCAGCATTAAAAATTACCACACCATTGTGTATAATGATAAATAATTCAACTGCTATTACCTTATATACCTTATATACCTCCTGTGCATCATGAATATTTCAAAACACTGCCACATGAAGAGCATAAATAATTAATAATACCAATATCTTGTGTTAAGTTTAACAATATATAAATATAATTAACGTTCAAAATAAAAAGTACTAATTCTATTTTATTTCTTGTTATTATTTACAAACAAAATTGGATTAATATGAATTATATTTTCAGTGATATTTATTATTTCAAAATTGAAATGAAATGATATTTACAATTGACTAATTATGAAAGTGGTGTAAGTCCATTTGCAGCCTGGAAATATATATTATTTTAGTTAAATTCGCCTAAACGAAATTTATATAATCAAATTACATATTTATAAATTAGTACAAACATTCCCAGACTTCACATAATTAACCTATATTTTTAAATTGTCAGATCTTCTAACATTTAATTTTCTCGAAACTTTTGAACTTTTAAAATAAACTTTTAAAATAAACGGTCCAAATAATGAAATATCGACTCGCTTGCAGAGTTATTTCTGTCGATTGTGTAAGCGAATGTGAGATATTCTGTGCCATAGTTAAGAAGATAAGCTCTCAGGAAGAATTCGTTACTGCATCTATATAATACTACTGCATCTATATTTTTCGCGTTGAAACGAAAGTTCTCGCAAATATACTTTCGAAAACAAACACGTTAAGATAAACGCAGTTACACGAATCGTTTCTCCATGCTCCGAAGTAGGAATGCCGTTCTAAGAAGGCACGAGATAGCATTGTACAAGAAAAATCAGTGATTTCTTAATACCTGAACTAGCTCGATACGGTTTAGCGAACGTACTAATTACTTTTTACAGGCAATGGATACATTTACGGATAATGCGAAACAAAATAATTACCAGGATGTTGAAAATTCTTCAAGTTATTGGGCATTAAAGATAGCAGTACGCAGAGAGAGGAGTGCGCAGCTGTAGTCGGTGTACATAGTTTCAGGAGATCCAATTGAGTTTCAGGAAAACCAATAGAGAGTGGAACTCGTTGAACGAGTTCGGACAAAAATTGTGAAAGTTACACACAGAACAATCTTCTTCGCATTCTCACCGAAAAAAAAGTTTTCCATAATTTACAAATCGTTTTGCGAGGATTCAATTTTCATGCTCGAGTTGAACCCTTGAAAAGAATGGCATTCGTACTGCTTCGAGTAAACGCAAAATTATTCAACCGCTCAAGAATTATAATTAGATGATTTAATAGATGCATTACTAAACTCTGACGGTGTTCGAAGAATTTAAAAATATTGTTATATCGCGTCTAGCTTATCGCAACTGTTAGAAAAATTTTCATTTCGCATGCAGATCCGAACCGATGGTTCTTATTTTATTATTATATGTTTTTCTGTATTATCGCAAAGCTAAATCATTTTCTGAAATGCTTGAAAGAATCGACACAAAAGAATCTGTATCCACTTGAATTGAGCTAATACGTTTTCTAAGACTAACAAGCTACATTGTTTCTTGAAATGCTCACCAAGAAACAAGACTATCAAAATCAACAGAAAAATATCTACAGCCTGCAAAAATACGCTAATAATTCTCTATAGCTAGCAAACTAAATGTTTCTTAACCAGTTAACTGTGGCGACCTCTTTTCAAAGCACGCACCAATGTGTGTCGCGAAAATCAAGAGTTCTAGCCAGAGCATACGAAGATGCATGAATCCATCTCAAATTATTTATACTTTTTATTTGTTCGTTTTATTTCGTCTTGACTTCCAAATATCCTAGACGTACTGAAATTTATCAATAAATTTTAGTTTTCGCTAAAATTACAATTTAAATAGCTAATGGTAACTAAATTTTACGCATGACGAATATACTCGTCATTACACAAAATACTGTCGATTCTCCATAACGAGTATCTAGTTAACGAGTTTTCTAGTTAAGACAGCTTCGAGCGCAAAGGGTTAATATAGTGTGATATAAGATCAATATCGTCCTTTGCTGTGATGGCTGAGAGCAGACATACGAGTGGAACGGTGATAAAGCTTTGGTGAAGTTTGGCAAAGGGTTAAGATTGTAAAAATGTACTTGTGAGGAATTATTCGACAAATTGATATATGCGAAGCAAAATGACTGAAAGTTTGAATAGACACGTTCTCGTCATTCTTATAAAGTAGTATAAAACGGTAAACATAGTGTTGAAATGTTCACGGAAACATAAAAAAGATTGGTGGCAACTGAAATTTTTAGTGAACGGGGGATGATGGGAGGGGGTGGTTCTGGCTTGGTATTCCGGACATGAAAATCTATAAGACTCATCTATCGGCTGTTGGGACACAAAGTGTGTGGCGGACAGTGTAATTTACGGACAAGCGAAGTCGCGGGCCGCGTTTCGATGGTATCTTTCCCAGGTAGATACTATCAACCTGTGGCGGTATTCCGCGCGCAGAATCGCCGCGACTTGCATGCATAAACTTTCTATCTCGCAAGAGGCGGCCATGTTTTGACGCGCCGTGTCACGAGTTGCCCTTCTGCCACGGAGAGGATTTTCCTGTGCAACTGTGTGCACACGTGCCCTGCGTACCTGCGGCATCGAGTAGATAATAATGATAAGACCAAAATGGGCGCGAGTAAGCTGCAACCTTGCCAAACTTGTTCTCTCATTGGGCCCGGGAACGTTTACCAAGTTTACCCAACTGGGAACCCCTAAGCTCGAGAGCACGACACCCTAAACGTCGCATGGTTTTTCAAACGGGGGCATGTTGATCTCACCGAGAGGAGACGAATTAATGCTAAACGTACCACAGCGCGTCCAAATTACAGTCTTTAAACATTTTCATGTTACTATTATTGATGTTACACAATTGCCTTCATAGGAATCGGTTTAACCTGTTAACTAGGTATGACGAAATATTTATTATATATAAATGCAATGGGCATGACGACATTTTAATAGAAATTGTCATAGAAATTTGCCGTAATATTTCAAACACATTACATTTTATGTAGTTCTTATCTAAGTAAATCAATTATATAAGTTTAAAATTTTATAAGCAATAAGTATTAAAAAAAGAAAAAATTCCCCATTGTGAAACGAGTGGAACAAAATTTTATTCCCCGGTTAACAGGTTTTAATAGGTTCCTTCATTCAATTTTTCTTCTGTCATAAATGAAATATGAATTCTGTGCGTTTATAGCGAGAACGACGAGCTGCAGTCTAAAGAAGTTGAAAGATTTAAAGAATTTGGTACCATCAATTGATTCTTTTAATCTTTAGGAATTATTAAATTAAGACAGAAATTTCTATTCGGATTCTTCTCCTTGTCATGCGATCCTATGTAAATTGTGACGCAATTTTTATACGTCAATTTTATTTATCTCGTCTTTACAAATGTATAGAATTTAAAAAGCACCCATCGAATAGATTGAAAATAGTTGATTTACTTTGTTTCTTACAAAAGATTTAAGTGGAATACTATTTGCTCCTCCTAACTGGTGTATTTACTTGTTTGTAATTCAAGTAGCAAAAAACCTTCCTGCATAGTTTCTGCATAAAAGTCATTACATTGCCCCGTTATCTGTATTTTTTTAGTAACAAATAAGATTTTTAGGAGCAAATATATTTCCAACGTTATTTTCGTTTTCTCCCTGTTACACGATTGAACCAGTAAACGAAACGAACGTTTCTACGCGTTCACATTGCTCGATCTACATTGCACGTGTCGATCGTGTGCAAGAAATTATTGCACACAAAAAAAGCGAGTGTACCGTTTTGATCTTCTATGTTTGATGGAGTTTGTGTGTACTTGGTGAATTCGTCGCTGCCACAGTGCGCTACGATAGAATGTACCTACAGGGGACCTATAAATACTGCGACAGAATTTTTTGTATTTAGTTTCGCATGCGTACATGCATTCCATTTTTTTCCGCTCGAATTTACGAGTATCCACGGTGATTTTCAGTTAGGGAATTGGGATCGGTCATGGGATTTAAGGGCGGTGTATCGAGTGCTTCGCGCCAACTTTGACGTATGAGCGGTAACCTACATTTCCCTGTTGTTATCGTTTTACACGATGTTTTACTGTTATCCGAGCCCATATTAACGTCGAACCTTCATTACATACGCGCGAGCAATGTATAATTCGAGTCGAGTATTACATTAATGTTTGTAGGTTAATTCGAAAAGCCGCTTTCACGTGAACGAAGACACGTTGCTATTCTCTTCTTCCTCGAAGTCCAAAAATTCAAATTTCCCTTCGAATGGTGTAATTTATACCCGCGTTATTTGAAACGTTCCGAGCGTCCTTTTATCGCGTTTAAACTCTCATATTTATTCTTGTATGACTGTGAACTCGTTACTGCGAGCGGCAATTGTTGTGATCGAATTTCAATTAACCTCTGAAAATTTAAACGATTTTATTTCACTTCATAAAATAGTACTTTATAAGTATAGACTTTTAATCTGTTTAATCCTTTAATGTATTTATTTGTTTTGCAGTATTTAATTTTGTATCAATTGCGAATGGAATATGCATCGTTTCAATCGTTTATAATAGAGCCCTTAAAGCCTGTAAACAGTTTTATTTCACTTTTGTAAAATAATACTGCACGAAACAGAGTCTTTATGTTCTTACTTGCTTTGCGCAACGTGTACTGCTGCGTTATTGCGAATGGAATTTGAATTTTTATTTCCTTTGTAAAACAGCTTTCGCTACTAAATAGACTCTTCATTATGTTATTCGAAGAATGTTCTATCTGTTACCATGTCCGCTTTTATTATAACAATTGCCTTTATTATGAATGAAATTTCAGTCGCTTTAGTCGTGTTTTTCATTGAGATCTCAAAGCTAATTTTTATTTCAATCTACACGATAGCATATTGCATTTACGAAAGACACTTTTTAAATTTTGGTTACGAACACAGATAACAAACTAAAATCCCGCAATCTTTAATAATCTTTTAAAAAAGTTATTTATTACGCTTTACTTAGTAAATTAATCCTCACAACAAATTAACACTACACCTACTAATTTCTGCGATTTTTATTACAATATATGGTCGAATTAAGAAATCTATTGAATCGATTCCTCTGAAGACAATTGTATAACTTCAATAATAGTAAAATAGAAAATCTGAAAATGGTCGTTTGACCCACTGTGGTAGGTTCAGTGTTAAAAACTGTTGGGATCATGGATTTTAAATACAAATAATTGCACCACTTTATTTCTAATAAATGCTTTATTTTAAACTGGATAAAAGAAACGTCTTTCCTGTTCGACTCGATCACAGAGAACGAATGCTATGGAGCTGTTGGCCAAATGGACCGTTTATATTGAAAGTGGTACAAGTCCATTTTCTTTTGTTTCGAGAAAATTAAATGTTAGCAGATCTGATAATTAAAAAATATAGGTTTGTTATGTGAAGTCTGGGAATGTTTGTATTAATTTATCAATATGTAATTTGATTATATAAATTTCTTTTAGGCGAATTTAACTAAAATAATATATATTTCCAGGCTGCAAATGGACTTACTGTGGATTAGGTTTTAGGTTTTAAGCGAATTGAGGATTCGTC
>CM052094.1:21484369-21505302 GCA_028453745.1 Agapostemon virescens
TTCGATTACATTTAGCACAAAGGTTATTACATCAATTTCTATTACATGATTCTTGAACTTGACAATTCTTCTCTACATCGACATCTTCTTGAGATCTTCTCTATATTTATTTCTTAGCTCTTCAGCCAATTGGAAAATAAAAGTCTTCTTGAAATATTTATTTGAGTGGTAAGCTATAAATTTCATGTGTTATGCGATTAACTGTTAAATCATTTTATGAGTCAAATTGGCTCACAACCGTAAAAATAGGTATACCACATTCAATAATGAGGCAATTTGAATGAGGCATTTCATTAGGCAACTAAAACCAACATGTGTTTTTAAAAAACAATGTTTAAGTTTTATATATATATATATATTTTATAGATTTTATAGATATTTTATATTTTATATAAAGACTAAACTTTAATAGCCTCGCGTACGAGTCCTAACATTAAACCTACCGAGCATTAAATATGGCTGAATATATTGTCTTATAAAATGGCGGAACGGCATTATAAATCGTTTTATAAAACTAAAGACTTATGAAAAGTCTACTGAATCGATTCCTACGAAGGCAATTTTCTAACTTCGATAACTGTAAAGTAAAAAATATGAAAAGTGTCATCTCACCCCGGTAATAGATTTAGTGTTAACACTAGAACTATCAAATCAGTCAGTTTGACTGGTCTCTAGTTTTCTCTTTTGCAATTTATTAAAGTTAAAAAAATGTTTTCATCAGAAATTTTCGGATGTACTTCTTTAATGACGTAGACCTTACAATAAGTATTGTATGAAGTTTGAATAGATGCAGTCTTGTTATTATCATAAAGCAATATATATCGTTGGATTTATTGTTCGGTAGTTCTAGTGTTAACAACGAATATCTTTTTTTAAACGCGGTTCGAACGACGAGTATTCTCACAGATGTTAAAGGGATTTGTTTATTAGATAACGCGCAAGAAACTTTTTTGAAAATTGCCATTTGTTGAAGTTGCGAAGGAACCGGTGAAGGTCATAAGTTTGAAAATTAATTTCTAAATTATCACCTGGTAAATTAATTCTTATAACATCCAAACCGTTCAAATCGTTGGTGAAATATTAACACTTTACCGACCGGCCATTATTTTAGAATTCTTCAAGGTCCATGGTTCATGACTGAAAACTTTTTAATGGATCTCTTAACGTTGATAGCCATTTTTATTGCGAATCAACTGGGCACCCTCAGTATCGTTGTCTAATAGTTTCATTAAAAATTACAGTGTAAAAGCAAATTTTTAAGCTTCATTTTGTTAGAGCACAATTATTGAAAGTCCTGTTAATAGGCTTCCAGTCGGTAAAGTGTTAAGAGAATGATTCGTTTCTAAAGGGTGCACGAATACTTTATACTATATCTGTTGAAAATACTGAATTATGAAGAAGACATAATAGCTAGAATAAACATTAGATAAAACAGTTGAATGAAAATTACAGTCAGAATTTGGAATTATACGAAGTGTAGAAAGTGTGCAGTATTTGTACAGTTTTTGGGTACGACTAGTCGCCCAATCAGCGTCGATTATGTCTTCGTGGAGCGACGCGGTCGCAGGTAACCGCTAAGGGCTATCGTCGCGCTTGGTCTCAAAGTGTTGCTCGTGGGGAAGGTTTCGGCGGTTTATAGCGGAAAAAAGGTACAAATGTTTCGGCTCGGGTTATACTCGGTGTCTAAATCAATTCTAAGCGAGAACGTGTAATATTGTTTGTATATCTAAATGCTGTTACGACGTAACAATTCTGTAATTATTGTTTTTCGGTATTGGCTCTTATATGTCGTATCTCCTTTGGGCATTGAAAGTAGTGAGTTTATATTGGATAGTTGAAAAAGTATTCAGACATTTTTGTCAGGAGACGTTTGGTGTCGTATATCGGGCAACACATCAGATTCCGTCATACTGATGCGCATTTAAGAGGTGACATTTCAGTCTACAATTTTCATGCAGACAGTTTTATATTTTGTCAATCGTGTCAAACGTAGTATTAGTGTGAAAATCAGTGAAATTTATGAAAGAATTCGCAATGTTTTGCAATTTTACTACGAAAAATACAAAAATGCTGCACAAGCCCGGGAAACAATTTGTGGTGTTTACGGTGAAGATGTTTTATTAAATGCAACAGCATGTAATGGTTTGCTTGCTTCCGTTCTGGAAATTTCGATATCAACCCTTTGCATTCCGAGCAATTTTAATTTCAAAATCCAGACATTTCTTTTACGTAGAATAATTATATTGTACATTATTCACTTCTTTTCTTACATATTAAATTTAGCGATTAAATTAAATGAAATTGTGGTCGTGTACTAGTTGTTTTGAATAATAGTATGACAATTGTTAGTGTCGCCTCAGAGGAGCCATTGAAGTGTTAAGGGTTACAGATGCACCTCGCTCTGGTCGACCAATCACTGAAAAAGTCAATGAAATAATGCAAATGGTTGAGCAAGATCGGCATATAAGCAGTCATGAGATTACTAGGGAACTAAACATTCACCATTCAACCGTGTTAGATCATTTGCAGAAGGTTGGATACAAAAAGAAGCTTGATGTTTAGGTGCCTCATGATTTAAAACAGAGAATAATTTGACGGATCGAGTTTCCATCTGCGAATCATTGCTCAAACGTAATGAAATCGAACCATTTTTAGGTTGGCTGGGAAGTTTTGATGCATCCTTGCACTATCAGATTATCGTTTGTTTCGATCTCTGCGAAACTACCTTGATGGTGAAAAGTTGGATTAAAAAAAAAAGAACTGTGAAAATCACTTGGCCAAGTTTTTAACCCATTGACTGCCAACTAGGAGATATGTCGTAGTGGGTGGTGCAAGTTTAGATTGGCTACAAATGGCTATTTGAGTTAGGAACTATTAGAAAGGATGAATGAAAAATGTATATAGTGTAGAGAACATATTGATTATCAATTTTTATTATTAAAATTATTATTAAAACTATATATTAAATTAATTATATTAAAATAAAACCGTGGCACCCAGAGCAAGACGTGCTAAATTTGCGTGGTTGTCAATGGCTTAACCAACGAACCACAGAAGTTCTCTTCCAATGGAATTACGGATCTACCCCAAAAATGGCAAAAGGTCATAGCTAATAATGCCCAATACATACTTGAATAATATTAATTTAGAATAAAAGAAACATTTAATAAAAAATTAACAAAAATCTCTCAATACTTTTCCGACTATCCAATATTCAAGTTTAAAATATAAGCGGCTTGGTCATATCTTTGTAATACTTTGTACATACCTCCGAAGGGTTTTATGGTTCTCAATTACAGCACGTGAATACATTTGACACGCTATTAAATTAATTGCTCAACATTTCTGGGGATCGAGAGAGCTGTTCCGGATGCGTGCGACAGTGTCCTGTCGATTTTGGTAGTGACATCCGGCCAATTGTTCGTGACGTTTTTCTATATGCGTTTCATAAATATTGCGGCAGGGGTGGGTCTCTCTCGTCATGATCACGAGCCGGCCGCGAACCCGGTTTTTACACCCCCCCCCTCTCCCGCGACCATGGTGCTCCAGTTTTCCTCGGACGAATAATTTTTATCCGTGTTCGGCGTCGACTGTTATCGAAGAGATTAAAAATGTTTTCCAATTTCGCGTTATTTATGGTCTCCGTTTCCAATACCGACAGCCGGGACACGCGAATTGTAAAGCGACCCATAATATCAACCGGCTTTGATGATGTGGTGAAGTAGAACGAAAATGCCGCGTCATGCCGACGTAAATCGATCGCGAGATGGGTGTTTATCAAATTTGGTGTTCGCAAACAATTGTCGAGTTACAAAAGTTTCAACGCGTGAAATTATCGTCTTCGCGAAAGATTTCCCCGCTAATTGCTCCGCAGTCGCCCCGAGTCACTGTGTTTTACGAAATACGCTGTAATCATAATTTAATGGAAGCTTTTTGCGCGATCATACATCATGCGCGTAACATATTATATGATTTCAAATGCAAGCGAAACATAGAAGAAGCTTAACAGCACTGGATTAAGATAAATTGCCCTTATTGATTACTCTCATGCTTTCTCCTCTCCCTTCGTTGCTTTAAGAATCATTCTCATCCATCATTCCGCGTCTTCTGTGTCATGCATTATGTCGTCCGTCGATACTTTATCCAGTGACCTTGGTATTCGATACGTATACCTTAGTTTTCCGTATTCTTGTGCCAAATGTTCGAATACTCATCCATCTTCTGCACAAAGTTTTTATTCTTTGCCTCGCTTTTAATACTCTTCTTTTAATCACAGACTCTTGAAGGTTTCAAAAGGTTTCGCGTAGCTTGAGAGTCGCCATTTTGCGTCCGAATGAAAGAGAATGAAAAACATTTCATATTCTTTTGCTCGAAGAGTATTCATAATATAATGAGTTGTTAACAAACTGCTAGCTTCTTTGAAAAACAAATTAGCGTTTTGTTGTATGCGAAGGTGTCACGTCGGTGATACCTTCTTCTCAGTGTACGGTATCGTCACTGAGCACCTTTGCTCGCGTAATAATTACACGATGGTAATTGGTTGCGGTTTTCTTTATTTTTACTTTGTACAGTGTCGCGATTTCTGTTCTGTTCGTGATGTCTGTATTCGTCTGCTTGCGATTTCTTGTTCGTGTTGTCTCTGAGATCTAGTTTGTATCTTCGTGTTATCTCTGTGTTCTCTTTTGTATCTGTCGATTCTTGTCGCGTTCTGTCCGTTGTCACCTCGGTTTTGTCGTCATTGGTTGAGGGTAGTTTTTGGTGGAGGAATTTAGCGTTTTTTAATTGGTTGTAGGAATGATGGAAAGAGCGTGCTTGTGGGGGTATATCTGAAGGAGTGGGAAATTGTTGGTGCTTGACGGAGTGTCTCGGAAGGACTAGGAAATGGTGTCGATAAGGAATTAACGTCGTTTATTGCAGGGTTTGTCCACTGGTCTTCACGTGCGTTGCACGTGGGTCTGTTCACGTGCGTCGCACGTGGGGTCCGTTCGTCGGAGTCAAAATTGTCCGTGTTCGGCGCGGTCGTAAGTCGCGCCTTCTACCTGCCTTTTTATTGTAGGGCTTACAAGTTTCTGTATGCGGGGTTAGGCACGGACAACCTTCGGTGTTGCCGTTGCAACACGTTTCAAATTTTTCGAATATTTTTTGTCTTGACTTCTTGACCTCTAAGGCCGTATTAACCCCTTGCCCTACAACAACGAGTCAGACTCGTGATCAAGATTTCGAACTGAATTTTCTAAACATGTATTTCCTTAATTTTCATTAAACGGAAATTACATTTTATTTCACTGTTGATCGTGTACGGTCACTGGAGAATAGCTAGGTACGCAGTAACTACAATTTTGTCTTTTCTTTTTGTCGTTCTGCGGAGGTCAAAGAAAGTGTAGTCACTGTTATTGTAAAATAAGTCGTAGGCCAAGGGGTTAAGCCGGTCATGTGTTTGTTAAGACGAGTTTTTTTACCCGAATTGCAACAAAGTGGAGTGAAATAATAATGTATTTTCTTCCTCGGTGTTTTAATTCTAATTCTTTTACTGTTTTAAATCGTATCTATTTATTTTTGCTACAAATGCATAAAATACGCTGCATTAACACTAAATTGCCCAAGGAAGTCATTTTGACTGCTTTTTAATTTCAATTAGAAAAGAAAATTATGTACATAATGATACAATTTCTTAGAATTTTGTGACTTTTTGTACAACATATAAATGCGTTCATTAATAATTGTAGTTACCCCCCCCCTCCCCTCCATTTCTGGTATATATATGTGTTATACCTATATTGCCCAAAAGCAGTCATTTTGACTGCTTGAGAAATTTAAAATAATCAAATGACTCTTATTATTGAATTGAGTAAATTTCTTATATTTATTATATTATTCTTATATAAAATTGAGTTATTTATGGTCAGCAAAGTGGGGTCCCGAATTTTTTAGAAAAACTATAGCCAGAGAAAAGTTCAAGCAAATCCTACGATTTATTCGTTTTGACAAAAGAACCTAAAGAAGTAGGCGCCTACAAACAAATAAATTTGCCTTGGTTTCGGAAATATGGGATAAGTTCATTGAAAACAGTCAAGCTTGCTATCAACCAGGGCAAAATATAAAAGTTGACGAGCAATTATTTCCTTCAAAAGCCAGGTGCAGGTTTACACAGTATATGCCTAATAAACCCAACAAATTTGGCATCAAATTCATACAAGTACTAAAAAAATGTTAGCGGAATCTATTCAATTTTATAACAGCACAAAATGTGTAGTTGATATGGCGGATCAAATGGCCAGAAAATATACAGTAAAAGCTAGTTCTCGTAGATGGCCCCTCCAAATATTTTTCAATATTTTAGATTTTGCTGCTATAAATGCTTGGATCCTTTACAAAGAAACGACAGGAATATAAATACAACGAAAAGAGTTCTTGTTTCAATTAGCAGAACAGCTTTCCATCGAATACAGAGCTGCAAGACAGAAAAATTCATCAGAACATGAACATTGACATTTTTGAAAAATGTCAAAAGTATGTTTAAGGAAGATGTACACATAAAAAGATTTCCACTTTTATTTGCATAATATGTACAAATAATAATGCATAAATTATTTTTTTTTCCAAGTGAAGTAGATTTTTTTTATTGTTAATATTTACTAATAACCTGTTATATAACAGTAAATAATATAACAAAATATTAAAAACTAATTTTAAATATATTTCCATACACATTAGTTATTCTTTCACAATGCAGACATTTTGACTGCTTTTGGCCAGTATAGGTATATACTAAGTTTCAGTCTTTCTAGTGTTAAACACATCGAAGTATTTACTGATTGCAAACAATATTTTTATTGCTTAACATTAATATAAAACGTTATCAAGAACATGTGTATCTCATTTCTACTCACTGTTAAGCTTACCTAAATAATTAATAAAAAAAAGTAATAACACCTTTGGCCACATAGAATTTCGTTTAATTCGCGTGCGGAGGGATGAAGGTTGATAGCAATAGTTTTTGTTCCAAAAACGTATTTAGTTATGTATTATTTATTTTCATAAAAGAACAGCTCGTTTGTGAATTCTTGACAGACTTATCTGCTTCGTGCAAATTATAATTAGAGGCGTGCTTAGATCCACAAAAACTTTCAAGTCAGCTTGAACATTTATTTTCCAGGAAAATTTCGAAATGTTGGAAACTGTGGAAAGAAATTTGTATACATCGCAAACTACTGGCCAGTTAAGGGCAGAGCAACTAAAAGAATGTGTGTGCTTTCAGCGGTGCCGTTTCCAAGTGCTAGCACTAATCGCGCCATTTAGCTTGCAGGAACGAAACGGACATGAAGGGCTTTCGGCGAGACTTATTGCGAGCAGAGATAATCCTGCCTAACCAATGGTTAACGGTTAACAATGGAAAACGGACCAATGAGAAGTTGGTCACCTGACCAACCCCACACCCGTTGTTGTGTTTCGCTCTGATAAAAATTTCAATCGAAATATGTTGACAAGTACGATCGTTGCTACATAATTTTAGACACACGAGCTGTGGTCAAAGAGAAACTGAAATGAATAATAAATAACTGTGTTTATTTATGTAATTTTTATAGTAACGTATGTTTCGCTGACGAAATGTACCGTATCAATTTCAGTGGAAGCATCTTTATACTTTTGGTATTTGTCAAACAAAGAATTTTGTCAAACAAGGGAACACAGCTCGAATTACCTTGTCTTTTACGTATATTGTTCAGTTCAACAATCCGAACAACCCTTCTCTACTTGTGCACTCGTCAATCTACTTTCTGGGTGAAGGAATGTTTCAACCCTTTGCACACGAATGATAACACTGAGGCATCGATCAAAACTGCTACAACTTGTTAAAAATTCAATTGTACGACAAACCAAGTTCAACCTCGCATGCACGATTTAGAAAAGACTCCAACGAATGTAAATATCCTAGATTCAAAGAAATATCTTAATTTTGAAATTCAAATAACTTCGGACGCAAAGGCTTACCACTAAACGTACCACAACGGGTCAAACGGCCCTTTTCAGATTTTCTATTTCACAATTACTGAAGTTGTAAAATTGCCTACGTAGGAATCGATTCGATAGATCTCTCTATTCAATTATACTCTGTAATGAAAATTGCAAATAATCCAGATAAATTAAATGTTTGCATTTTTATAAGATTATACACCAACCAATAGTAAAGTTCAGAAGGTTCAGATTTAACACTAAACCTATCGCAACGGGTCAAACGGTCCTTTTCAGATTTTTTATTTCGCTTTTATTCAAGTTATAAAATTGCCTTCATAGGAATCGATTCGATAGATCTCTCTATTCAATTATACTCTGTAATCAAAATTGCAAATAATCCAAATACATGAAAAAGTTAATTTTAATGCTCGGTACGTTTAGTGTTAACGCTAGAGCTACCGAACAGTAAATCCGACGATATACATTGCTTTGTAATAATAACGAGACTGTATCTATTAAAACTTCATATAATTCGTATTGTAACATGTACATTATTAACACTTTGACTGCCGAACTAGCAGCCACAAAATTTCGAAAAAATCGAAATGAGATATTGAGTGAAATAAAAATTGAAAAAATAAAATGTAAGTCGTAAAGTGCTTGCCCTACCTTCTTGCACTTTCTGTATAATTATCAACTTTCGTACAAATGAATATATTAACGTAAAAATTTATGTAGAAACCGTACAAATAATTCCGTCACCCATATAAGGGTGACATGGCAGTCAAAGTGTTAAAGAAGTGCATGCAAAAATTTCGGATGAAAACATTTTTATAACTTCAATAAATGCGAAAGAAAAAACTAGGGACCAGTGAAAAATGACTGGTTTGGCAGTTCTAGTGTTAAAGACACAACATCGGGATTGTAAAAAATGTATATCTGAAAGTCCCCTAAGCTGGTAGCTGGTATGAATAGAACGGTTAAAGAACGATCATTCGGGGGCGGTTTGGTCACGAGACAGCGCGAAAATTTCCAGTACCGTGCAAGAGGGTTAACAGAAACTGGCTCGGGGTAGACTTCGAAGACGACAATAAAAATTCCAATTATGCCGGGGTCAGGGACAAACAGAGAACGCGCCGGTGCAATTACGCGAAAGCAGTCTCACCGCTGCTGTAGGCAAACGCGTTTTACACGGGGCGAGCTGGGTTAAAGCGTAACTAGAAAAGAACGGAGAGATAACGTCGACGTGGTCCGCGCTTGAACTTTATGCTATCCTGAGTGTGCCACGCCCAGTTTTACGGGGCGAACCGGCCGGAAAAAAAAAGACCACCGAGAAGGAAAAGCCAGCTACGCTCCGTGGAAAATTGCGGGGTGGGGTAGAAAAGAGGGGGGAAGGGGTTGGAGAGGAGGAAAGGTGAGAGAACCTGCGGGGGTGTTGGAGATAAAATAAAAAAGAAAAGAGAACGAAGGGGAAGGAGCGTGTGACACGCTGCGACGTGTTACCCTCCATCCGTGACAGTAACCGAATTAGGGTAGAAATCGCTCAGAGGGCGGGCTCCGATCGGTAACGATGTATCGAACGGGGTTCGACAGGTCACCGAGGCCATCCACCGTCCGCCATTAATTAGGTAAGACGGATTAGGGAAGCTTCCGGGGTCTATCGGACTGTGAAAAGTGCATTTCGACCGGATCGCTTTGACGAAATCGTATCTGGCAACGATCGGTCCTCGTTCACCGAGGAACCAGTCGAAAGAAACGACAACGAAAAAATACGTGGGCAACGGGTAAACCGGAAAATTGCTCGTCCGACAGGTTTGCTCGACGGGATTGTATTATTAAATCAACCACCGAAAAAACGACGCGTCCTGCCTCCGAGTCGCGCGTCCTTAAGGGGTTGGCTGCGGCAAACTGCGAATAATCAACGGAATTCTTTGGAATTTATTCGGAAAGATTTTCTTTCATTTGACGGGATGTTTCGCTGTGTTGTTAAAGCATCTAAACAAAGTTTTGTTTGCGTAATAGGGGTACAAATATTGTTATTTGCTGTAATTGCTTTTGTGGGAAGCCCGTTTTTAATCGAGTTGTTTCGTGCCATAGCGTGTAGCGCTTGCCGCGTGCATTAGAGACTCGAAATTCATCTCATCGATGTACTTTAAACAATAGCGATTTATTAAAATATTGCTTTAACGTGAATCTAGTTTTAACCCTTTTAGTACCGAACAATAATGCCGTTAAACAATATCGTCGATGTTTGAACCGATACGAGTTCGATCAGCACTAAAACGTTATATTGAAAATAAATAGTTGAAGGGACATTGGATTCTGAAAGAAAACTTCGTATTTTTCAACCCTTAGCACTCGTATGGCGCTTCTAAAACGCCACTAGAAGTTGCCATAATATTATTTAAAGAATTTTACATCACTACGTTTGCAGTTTAGAAATCGTTAAAAATTTTATTGTTGCGAGTGTGAGTAATAGTAATTAATTTCATATTATGGGTTAAAATATTTTTTGGAATGGAATTGCTTCGAGTGTGAAGGGTTAATAGCATTTCAGAAAGTGGATTGGTGGAATCGTTTGAACTGGTCACTTTTTAAATTTTGTTTTCAATTTTAAGAGTTCTTTTATCTAAAAGGTAATCAAGTAATTTTAAAACGTTAAAGCTTCCCGTTATTAATAGTTGCTATACGCAGTTCAGTTCTGTGTTCTTTTCAAATGTAACAACTGAGCGACGAAATTGAAAATTTGATTTCCAAATTTTTTCCTACGCAGAGTTGAAATCCGAAAGTTTTTAGCTTCACAAGATTAACGAGTAAATATTCCAACCACGGAACAACTAGCAAATTTTTTCCGTTCTTTTCGGTTCGCTCTAAACAAGTGCTGCAGTTTGCTAGAGCCTTTATTGTATTATTCGACTTCGTATTTTATGGGGTTCGTGTGGCATCTACGACGAATGTAAAAGAATAAAAATATTTCACTTAACGTTCTATCAATCACCAAATTTATTAATAGATTTTCGAATGATCGAGCTGCGTGAGAAAGCAATTTTGTAATTTAAAAATTTACCAAGAGGTCTTGCGAACCGCTGATTTTAAATATTAATGAAAAGTATTCAAGCCCCTTAACAGGAGAAATAGTATGCCTTGTTAACTCTTGTAGTGAAAAATTTAAACATTTGTGATTTGTTCATGACTTTTCTAAAAGTTTATGTATTTCGAGGGTGAAGAAATTTTGTTGCAATTCAATTTCCTTCGAAATAACTCGCAAATATATGTATTTGCATAAAGAAGCTCCGTCTATTAACGATAAAAGCTACACTTATCAATAACAACGAACACGAATTTTTTTAGTACAAGGTAACTTCACGCGTTTGCAAATGTAAAAATTACTACTACACCAACTCGCAACAACGTGGATACCTCAATGATTCTACACACGTTCTGATAATAGGTCCCTTTGGTTAATCAAAATTCCGATAAAGCTCTACAATATCTACGAATCTGCATACGTGCAGCGGTGAATGAAAACAAGCGAATGAAATTATTTGAAAAAATTTCAATAACTTTTTAATTTATCTGCAATATTTTTAACGTAATTGAAATATCCTTCTGAATCAATGACATTCGATTATTGAAACGTAGTCGTTAAGGCTATAATATAATTTGTAATTTCTACGTGAGAATTAATTTAACCCTTTGCACTCGTAGCTATTTTAACTAGAAAACCAAAGCATTTTTTTGTGAGGTAGGATATCTTCATACTAGGATATTTCATCTTATGTATATGGGTTTTTTACTATTATTCGTTTTTACAACCGTTACATTTTTATCAATTTCTTAGATATAAAGATAGCGATGTTAAAATTGTTTTCAATAATAGTGTGGCAATTTTTCGTGGCGCCTCACAATCGCCACTCCGAGTGCTAAGGGTTAGATTTTCAGCTTTTAATAGTTGCACACTCGCCTTTATTTATAAGTTCATTATTCGAACCAAAAAATTTTTCTTTTATGACGCGACTATAAAAAAAGTGCGAAGTGAAATAACGTTTACAAATGTTCACACGTGTTTTAAATGTTTGCAATGTTACAACAAATATTGGATAGTCGGAAAAGTCGGAGAGATCGTTGTTAATTTTTTATTAAATATTTCTTTTATTCAAAATGAATATTATTCAAGTATATTGGACCGTTCATTTGGAAAGTGGTGTATGTCCTTTTTTTTAAAAAAATGAGATATGACGTAATTTATGCTTAATTTAGTGTAAATTTTTTGTTTATAACTAGTTAGTATTTAATATCTTAAAAAATGCCTATGATTTGTCCAATTTAAAATTGGCCGGCAAAAGAAATTGCGTAACCATTGATTATGAAAGTGGTGTAAGTCCAATTTCCATAGACAGAAAAAATGGCATTACGAAAAAAATAATTTCCTGTACACACCACAGGATTATTATGACGTTAGAAACCAATGTAGACAACATAATAAATTTATTTTACACGAAATGAAACGGGAGAATTTCGTTTCAACAAAAAATCTACAAAACGCAATTAAAAAACAGATAAGAAGAAACACTAATGGAGAAAAAGTAAATTAATTGCAAATATGTTGGATGAGATTTTGCAAAAGTGCACCGTATACTCTTTTATATAAAACATCAATGGATGGACACAGAATTTAAGACTCTAAATTTATCACCTACACGTCGGGAAAAACCGCCAAAATTTGAAAAAATCGCCCTGGCGCCTTTGTATCACGATGCCAGGCCTATTACATACGAAAAATATAAGAATATGCAGCAGCTATTACCTTACATGCCTCCTGTGCATCATGGATATTTCAAAACACTGCCACATGAAGAGCATAAATAATTAATAATACCAATATCTTGTGTTAAGTTTAACAATATATAAATACAATTAACTTTCAAAATAAAAAATACTAATTCTATTTTATTTCTTGTTATTATTTATAAACAAAATTGGATTAATATGAAATATATTAAAAGTGATATTTGTTATTACAAAGTTGAGATTAAATGATATTTACAATTGACTAATTATGAAAGTGGTGTAAGTCCATTTGCAGCCTGGAAATATATATTATTTTAGTTAAATTCGCCTAAAAGAAATTTATATAATCAAATTACATATTGATAAATTAGTACAAACATTCCCAGACTTCACATAATTAACCTATATTTTTTAATTGTCAGATCTGCTAACATTTAATTTTCTCGAAACAGAAGAAAATGGTCTTGCACCACTTTCAAAATAAACGGTCCAATTATATTGGGCATTATTAGCTATGACCTTTTGCCATTTTTATGGTAGATCCGTAATCCCATTGGAATAGAACTTCTGTGGTTAGTCGGTTAAAAACTTGGCCAAGTGATTTTCACAGTCCTTTTTTTTTGAATCCAACTTTTACCGTCAAGGTAGTTTCGCAGAGATCGAAACAAACGATAATCTGATAGTGCAAGGATGTATCAAAACTTCCGAGCCAACCTAAAAATGGTTCGATTTTATTACGTTTGAACAATGATTCGCAGATAGAAACTCGATCTGTCAAATTATTCTCTGTTAAATCATGAGGCATCCAAACATTAAGCTTCTTTTTGTATCCAACCTTCTGCAAATGATCGAAAACTCATACTTGAGCCGATCTTGCTCAACCATTTGCATTATTTCATCGACTTTTTCAGTGATTGGTCGACCAGAGCGAGGTGTATCTTTAACCCTTAACACTTCAATGGCTGTTCTGAGGCGACACTAACAATTGCCATACTATTATTCAAAACAACTAGTACACGACCACAATTGCATTTAATTTAATCGCTAAAGATTGAACTGTTGTACGCACAAATAAGAGTAATAAATTTAATATGCAAGAAAAGAAGTGAATCATGCACAATATAATTATTCTACGTAAAAGAAATGTCTGGCTTTTGAAATTAAAATTGCTCGGAATGCAAAGGGTTGATATCGAAATTTCCAGAACGGAAGCAAGCAAACCATCTACATGCCGTTGCATTTGATAAAGCATCTTGATCGTAAACACCACGAATTTTTTCCCGGACTTGTGCAGCGTTTTTATCTTTTTCGTAATAAAATTGCAAAATATAGCGCATTTTTACAGAAATTTCACCCATTTTCACACTAATATTACTTTTGACACGATTAATGAAATATAAAACTGTCTGCATGAAAATTGTAGACTGAAATTGTCACTTCTCAAATGCGAGTCAGTATGACACCAAACAAGTGATCTAGTGACACAAACTTCTCAATATTTTTCCAATTATCCAATATATTGTCATATTTGGGACAGTATATAGAAATTGTCTACGCATGAATCATTCGTCTAGCATTTTCGATTGAAGCAAAAAGATTTCTGGCAGTTAAATTTTTCACTTTTTTCAAAATCAAATTTCCCAATATCTGGGGCTGATTGCGACAAATTGCTTTCGGATTTGAGTTTCGCAGACAGAACTATAGGCATATTTAAATGTTATCAATGAGGAAAAATACGTTTAATCTCAGTTCACCAAAGATTTCAATAAAGCGTGCAATGTGCTGATTTTGTAAAAAAAGTGTGACACCCTAGGGGACACACCGAAACTAGAGAAGCCAAGAAACGAGCGGCAGCTTTCAAAAGCAGCCGGCGATATTAGCAAAGGCGTTACAAATAAGTTTGTTTCTGCGTGAGACGACACGGCTAACGGAGATAATTAATTGCACCTGGAAATAATTAACTGCCCCATTGCAAGTGTACTCTAATGAATTCACGGTACATTTGCCCTCGCAACGAATTATTTCTCTGTCTAATGTCGGCGGAACGAGAGGGTCGGTGTTGCGAAAGACAGAAAGAAAGAGGAAGAGGGTCGAGAAGGGGTTGAAACGACGGGGAAGACGTCGTCGCTTCTTTCGAAAAACAAAGGCGTCGCGATGCACAATTGCGCGATGCTTCGTCCGAGCAATAAAATTAAACTCACTTCAATTTAAACTCTCCTCCCGTAAAGTTTCACGGAATGATTTTAAATCGCCGCAAGAATTATTGTAATCACGCTTTGGTAAACAAAGCTTACCTCTCGCACTCTTTCTCTCCCCTGTCCGCCCCACCGCGTCGGCGTTTGTAATTTTCTACCCGCTTCCGTAAATCGTTCCCAACGAAAACAATGGATAAAAACATTTTCCACTGTGTACCGGTTCGAACAAGAGCAAAACCTAAAAAATGACAGGCCGTTGGAAACTATGGCACCGGGAACAACGCGCATTTTGTTGCGGTCCCATTCTAAATTAGCCTCGGAAAATTTTGCTGGGGATGGAGCGATGCTAATTTGATAAGCATCTTAAAGAGGCGATGCCACTTCTATTTTTCATTTTCTTTCATCCGTCGCGTCACTTACAGATTTCTCAATAAAACGCGCAATTATTTGAGCCGTTTATTTTGAAAGTAGGGTAAGTCCATTTTGAAAAAAATCGAGTCAGCTACCATAATAGTTACATTTTCACATGACCATTTCATTCTGAAGCAACTCGTTACTAAAAAATTTAAAATCATTAAGATTCTATAATACGAAAATTTGCTGGTTAATGATATGATGAAAAAGTTTATTTTGAAAGTGGCGTATGTCCCATTGTGAGAGTTTCAATTGGATATGGAAAATATGGTGCAACAAAATTTTATGAGATTCCAATTTTAAGCTTAATTATCAAAGTAACAGTTGAATTTAAAAAAGTGTCGAAAGAATAAGTTCATTCAAATGAAATGAAACGTGAAGAGTTCATCTCAACTAAGCCTCTAGAAAACGCGACTTTTAAAAGGATAAAAAATACTGACGATGGAAGAGTAACTTGGTATAAAACATGTTGGATGAGATTTTTGAAAAGCGGTCCATATAAGTTATTCTATAAAATGACAATGAACATTGCACCACTATATAAAAAATCGAGACCACTCAGAAACTTAAAATATAAGGACATAATGGATATATTAAATTATATACCACCTGCACAATACAGTTATTTTAAATCCCTCCCGCATACACAAACTAGAGAAGACTGAATAATAATTAATGAAACAATATTAATTTTAATGTAAAAATTATTTAACAAAGAATAAATGTTGGATATTTTTTTTATTTGATAACATAAAAGTGTATACATTTATTTTAATTTCAAGGAAAATTTACTTTTCCTATGGACTTGTGCTTTCTTAAGAATTGAAAACGTCGTTTCATTGATTTTTAAAATGGCGTAAGTCCATTCATAGCCATCAAAAACATATTATTCCTTCAATAATGTTAATTATGCTAATTGGTATGATAAATTTGAAACCTTTAGAAACCCAAAAACATTATTCTATTATGTTATCTGTTACCCATATTTTTAAATTTAATCCAACGCAAACCCTTCGATATCTCGATTCGAACATAAATGGACTTACGCCACTTCCAAAATAAACGGCTCATTTATCTGGCGTACTTATTGCGTTCAAACGGTTCGCAGATCGAATATTTTACTGGCATCTCGGCACAGTTGCGTCGATCTGTTTGATCCAGAAATATTGTTTATTGTTTTATCTATGAGGGAACACAGATTTGGGAACTTGAGATAAGCCATTAGCTAATGGCGACGTCTTTAAGAGCATTAAGTCCCTCGCACTCGGAGCTATTTTAATTCTAAAACCAAACATTTCTTCCGACATTTCGTTGTTTCGAAATAAAAGTGATATAATATTTGATCGTTTAATAATTTAGTAAATAATGTAAACAATATTTTGAATAATGGTCGACTATTTCGATTCTTCAATGTCTTTCTCGTAAATTAAAAAAGTGAAATGTTACATTGGGAACAACAGGAAGAGCAATGACTCTACACAAACTGTCTAGAAAACTGATAAATAACTTGGCAACAATATTTTTAATACTGATCGAGTACTTCAGTTTCTCAATGTCTAGCTCCTAAATTAAATAAAGGATACGTCGCATTGGGAACAACAAGAAGAGCAATAATTCTGCAGAAATTATCTCGAAAAATGAAAGTCAGTTGACAGATAAATAAGCCGTTTATTTTGAAAGTGGCCTAAGTCCATTTATACTTAAATTGAGATATTTAAAGGTTTGTGTTTCAATGCAATTAAAAATATACGTACAGAATACTAATGAGTCATACTGCTTAAGTGTATCTAAAGGTGTTAAATTTATAGTTCCTATTAAAATAATGGCAATTATTAAGTGAATAATATGCGCTTTCTTACCAAGAATGGAGTTAGGCCACTTTCAAAATTAACAACCAGATTCGTTATAAAATTTGAAGCAACTCAAGTCCATTCAACATAATTTGAAATGCTTCAAATTGAAAAAAACAAGACACATTTTATTTTACATATCTTCACAACACTTCAAAAACATAATTTATGCGATTTAAAACATTTTTTACAAATATAAATTACAAAACAATTGACTACTCATCTACATTTTGTGTGTGTGAAAGGTATCCAAAAAGAACTTTTTACAGACGGTAACTTTTCCGTTTTTAGAATTTAACAAATACCTAAAACTTCAATTTCTTGGCGAACCTTTTCCGTTATTTTGACGTCTTCGTTTCACAGTTTTGCGCTCGATAGCTCCGTAAAGCAATATATTTTGTTTATTAAAATTTCCCAAATACCAAAACTTCTAAAAAATATTCTTTCTTTCTTCTTCTTCGTAATTTTTTATGCAAGCTTTTCGACAACGGCAATCTTTGTTTTGGAAAACTTTTGAAGGTACAATATTTCCGGTTTGAGTACACTATCTTTTTCCTGAATTCCGTTTAATCTTTCGCACTTTTTGGATGTATGTTTCATCAATCTTTTCTCCATTGTTATCTGTATCTTCATCCCCTGAAGACGAATATTGTTCTATAATTCTCTTTCTTTTTCGATTTTCTTTGAAATCATTAGTTACTAATTCTTCTTCACTATCTGAACTAAATGGTCTTGTCATCTTGTTATTCCCCATGAGTGAAATAATTTCTAAAATTTAATATTAAATTTTAAGTTTTATATTTAATTGTGAGTACATAATATGTATATTGCGTAAATTTTGTTTAACTGTATTAATTAAACGTACTGATTATTCAACTAATGCAATTGTCCAAAAACTGAGATTAACTTGTTAAATACTAATTAATTAAAATTACCTTCATCACTGCCTTCGGACATTATCAATGATAAATATCTAAATTTAAGTATAAATGGACTTAGGCCACTTTCAAAATAAACGGCTCAATTATTGAACTAACTCTGAAAACTTATGTGTTCAGAATTATCGTATTTACTCGGAACATAAGTAACCTTAAATGCTTTATTGATAGATAACTTGAAATAATTGACAAATGGACTTAGGCCACTTTCAAAATAAAAGGCTCAAATCAGCAATTGTGTAACTATAAAAATGATTCCCCGTTCAAGGATCAAAGGTGACAACCATCGACTTGATAGAGCATTAAAACGCGGAATGTCGTTGACATGATTCTACTAACACTTTCAACAGAATTATGAATGTAAGAATTTAATTTCGCAGATTTATTTAATAGCGAGCCGCCCGTTTTCAACCGTCTCTTGAGAATAGGTCGATTAGGTTCGACGAGAGCTTAGTCGCGTTATGTACGGCTGCTCTGCGGATCATTATGCAAATGTCAATTTCCATAAAAATTAAAAAATTGAGGGATCCCTTTCGACTGGAAGATTCGTCGCGTCGAAAATAAAATAAAAGTGCTGCTAATTTTTGTTAATACGTTTCACGAATTTGCATGCGACACGGGTACAGTGCAATTATGCGTCGTCTACTTTATTATTTGTGCTGTTCGTTCTACAACTTTATTTTCGATGTAATTATTCTAATGTAATTAGGAGAAGGGTTATACGCGCGATTCTGTTTTTGCGTGGAGGATCATAAAGCTGGAAGTGTCATTAGTAGACCGGGGATGTTTATGCGCGTGTAACGTATTCAAATATGCAGAAAATGTCCAAGATATATGCACTTGGATGCATTTATATGCAAAATATGATAGGATTTCTGGTTATATTCGCAGTCCTTCCATCCTCTGTTATCAGCGTTCAATTATAAAGATGGAAACAGTGCGAGCATGCTTTCGAAAGCACTTGGACAACAACTGAATTACGATTTTCATGTATGAAAGTTCTAAATTAAATACATGTATGCATGTACTAAACTAATCCATATAGAATTAGCCAGAAAACGAAAAATTAGCCAAAAGAATTAACAGAAAATATAAATGTAGAAAATACTAGAAGGATTATCCAATAAGTATTTCGCGATTTTTAATGAAAAATCACAAAAATTGTATAGCAATCGTATGTCTTTACCGAAAAAAGGAAAAGAGATTATAAAAATGAGGGAATTGTTACTCTTTTGTATAAACAATTTTGCAATCCAAGCAATTTTAATTCGTAACTCGAGACATTTTTTTGTCCTAAAATAATTCCATTGTAGGTGGTTCATTTTGTTTCGTGCATATCAAATTTGTTACTATTGATCGTACGTGCAACATTTCAATTTTGACTAGCTTCTTAAATACAAACATTGCAATTTAAAAATTGTTTTCAGTAATATTCTGTCAATTTTTAATGTCGTGTCAGAGGAGCCATTGGAGTGTTAACGGTTGAAGTTGCGCTTGAACTATTAATTGACACAGTACGACAAATTGCACGAATTTATGAAACGACCAAATACAACGAAATATAAAATATTTTTCATATTCCATTTTATTCTGTATATTTACTTTTAATAATTCGAAGACAATGTGATACATTGTACAAAGGTATATGTTTTAAATATTAATTTAAATAGTAGAATATCAAACTGCGCGAATTTATGGAACGATCTAACACTGTAAAGGATAGATTCATCTGTATTTATTCGGCAGACTGTAATATATTGTTTAAAAGCAAGGTTCAAATACTGATTTAAATACTAGAGCAAGAAACTCCACGATTTTATAGAACGAACAAATACAACAAAATATAAAATATTTTTCATGTTCTCTTTTCTTCTACGGGTTTATCTTTATTTATTCGACATACTGTAGTACATTGTTTAAAAGCATGCTTCAAATATTAATTTAAATAGTATAACAGCAAACTCCATGAATTTATGGAACAACCGGATAGAAGAAAATATGAAGCATTTTTCGTGACCTAGTTATCCTGTAAATTTATTTTTATTTATTCGACACACTGTAATACAGTGTTTAGAGGCATGTTTCAAATATTAATTTAAATAGTAGTGCGGCGAACTCCACGAATTTATGTTACAACTTAATAGAAGAAAATATGAAGTATATTTCGTGACCTAGTTTATTCTGCAGATTTATTTTGATTTATTAGACCGACTGCAATATATTCCGCTGACGGTTTGCATAAAAAAAAACGTGAAAAATGATCGGTTATTTATGAATTGGATTCAATTGGTTTAGCGCGTGGCCATGCGCTGACGCGTACGTCTGAACATAATCGAGTATGTAAATCATATTAAATTGCACACAGTACGCTTGCGTTTCTACAGCGTGCAATGAAAAAAAGAGCATCATTAAGATTCTCAAGAGATGAAAGTAGTTTCCGTTGGTGACCCGTTTTTGCAAGATTTGTGCAATAAAAACGTTCATTTGCATAAACGTCTGCAAGTTGGTCGTCAAGTGCGCAACCTGTTTTATATTCTCACATCGTCGTAGTGGATGATTTGTCTAAACACTGGGATTACGTATAGCTCTTATGATATCTGCAACTGGTGTTCCGAGGATGTTGAAAAGCTGCATCATCATTTTCTCGTTAATTAACCTAAGCTCCTTAGCGTTTTGCCCAGCTTGTAATTACACAGTAGATCCGTCAATTTGCATCCTAGCGATTACAATTTTTCGCTCCTCGAGGTTCACTATGGAGGGGGTAGAAACATCCCTTACAATCGAGGTCG
>CM052094.1:21510302-21525707 GCA_028453745.1 Agapostemon virescens
CCATGTTTAATAGTACGACCTTGAAATGACCGTGAACTCTAAAATTTGCTAATTAATGCAGAACTTACTTTCAGCGACATTTCAGATTTCAACGGTAACAGGAATTCGACTATGAACTTGAACTTGTAAATAAACATATTGCATCATTCGTCTGCGTACATAGAGAGTGAGAGAGATATGTATTTAAGAGTTTGCTCACTGCTAGATTTCTCAGTGTATCGACAAACGATCCATAATGCGTTATTCAGAACAGGAGAAAATTCAAATGGCTTTAATTTACGGTAAAGCTCGAGAATGTCTAAGAGAAGCAATACGAATTTACAAAGACAGATTTCCAGAACGTTCTTGTCCATCACGTTCTGCATACTCAAGTATTGTTAAATCATTTTGTGAGACTGGTAGTGTCAACAGAAAGATTCGTATGAAACGTAAGACTGTTACTCATGAAGCAAATGTGGAGAATATCATCGCGAAAGTAAATCAAAACTCGCATGTTAGTACAAGGCAACTTGGACGTGAAACTGGTATTAGTGTTACAAGCATATTCTGGATTCTTCATTCACAAAATTTCATCCTTTCCATTTATCTCTTCACCAAGAGCTCCATGGAAGAGACTTTGAAAACCGCGTACACTTTTCTCAATGGGGTATACGGAAATATGAAAGTGATGAAATGTTTTTCCAAACAGTATTGTTTACGGATGAAGCATCCTTTACAAATTATGGTCAGGTGAACCTCAAGAACATGCATTATTGGTCGGTTGAAAATCCACGATGGTTTAGACAACTTGATAAGCATAGACCATGGACCACAAATGTCTATTTAATTCTAAATAATAGGATAATTGGGCCGTATTTTATCAACGGTACGCAAACTGGGCAGAAGTATGCTAAATTTTTAGAACATATTCTACCAAGTTTATTAGAAGATGTACCATTTAGGGACCGACAAGTATTATGGTATCAACACGATGGGTGTCCAACACACTTTTCCCATATTGCAAAACGTGTCCTCAACGAAAAATTCACAAATCGTTGGATGGGACGCAATGGACCTGTACCATGGCCGGCTCGTTCATCCGATCGCACCCCACTTGATTTTTTCTTATGGGGGAGATTAAAGGGTACGGTTTATCAAGAGCAGCTCACGACGCCAGAAAATATGAAAGAACGAATAATTGCAGCATGTGCTGATATGAAACCTGAAATCATCGAAAGAGCTGTACAATCTGTCGTTTTTCGCCTAACGAAATGTATCACAACAGAAGGACATCATTTCGAACGTTTATTGCAGTAATAAATGTGATTATTTACAAGTTCAAATTCGTGGTCGAATTCCTGTTACCGTTGAAATCTGAAATGTCGCTGAAAGAAAGTTCTGCATTAATTAGTAAATTTTATAGTTTACGGTCATTTCAAGGTCGTGCTATTAAACATGGATGTATGCACAATAATGTTTGCTATAACATACAACAACAAAAACTGTGTATACATATGTAAAAAAACACGAGTGACCTTGGAGAAACGATTAAAAAATTACAATTTACAAAAAACGATTCTTCCATCCGATTCGTCTTTTGAAACCATTTAGATTACGTTAGCAACATTTTTTGTATTTTCAGAGGTAGTGAAGATATTTAGGTGTCCTGGTTTAGACGAAACACCCTGTATTTTATTTTTATATTATAAAAACTCGCAGTTTAGTTATTGTGATCGTTCTAAGTTTGTTTACGTATAACGGTAAAGTATACGTTACAACAGGCTTCGTCGGCTAATGAGATGGCGACGGCCCGATAGCAACGATCCGCCATTTGGCCGCCATTCCGGCTGGAACACGATGTTTCGCGAGGATTTCGGTTCTGGCCGATGCCAGGGAATGTCGATATCGCTATTTTTCACGATCCCGGTTCCCGTTGCGAGGGGTGGAAACGATTAGGGGGATAAGTCGGCATACTTGCGAACACTGTGTGCGAACAGTTTCGTCGAGTTTTATCGCGGGAACTTGCCAAGGATCGGGCGAACACCCCGAGTTCTGGATTCGATTCCGGCAACTTCGGCTGCTTATTATCGCGAAACGAATAATTGACACCTTCAACCGTGCCCGCCTATGGAACTCGGTGAGAAGTTACGGATACGCAAACATTAGTCGGGAGTAGACTGGCTTCGAAACGAATTAGGAAACTGCGCAAGATGTTATACGAAATTCCGCTATAATTGAATAACTTTTCAACTGAATCGAATAATCAAGTTACGTTTCTTTTAAAGCGGTGCGTAATGCTTGGGCATGACGTCTTTAATGGCCAAGTCACTTCCCCTCGGTCTGTCTATAAATTATACTGCAGAATTATACAGTCGTTGTTCCTTCTGCATTATCCGTGATTTATTTTACATACACTCGGTGTAAAGAGTATTCGAATGACTTTCTTTAAATGTGGACCGAAAAGCTTGAACTTTTGTCGAGGGTGTTTTGACGAAGGATGAGTTTACTAAATATTGCGTGAATAATCTTTTTAACACTTTAACTGCCCAACTAACAACCTCAAAAATTCTACAAAGTCAAAGTAATTTATTTAACGAGGCAACAACTGAAAACTTCAAATGTATGACACAATGTTATCCTTCAACCTTCTTCTATTCTCCAGATCTCAACTAAATTTAGTGTAACGAATATATTAATGAACAAATTTATTTTTAAACTTGGTCAAATAGTTCTGTCACCCATATATGGCTGACACGGCAGTCAAAGTATTAAAAGATTGCTGTCGATCGCAATTGAGAAGAGGAAAGTTAAAAATTGCCAGGAATCGGGATCGTTGAAAGAGTCACCGTTACCATTTTTTAGTAAATACGACCGCCAAGAAAAGTCACCACTACTCGAGTAATTACTTCTAACATTAAAAGTGAAATATTAAAATTTAAATAAAAAATTATAATAATCTTCTCAGAGTAATTAAAATAAAAAAACATTTCTTTATAGAACTCCTGTGTCTCGCAATCGTTGCAGAAAATTATTATTCGCATAAAAGTTCGCAGCCTAATAATAAATAACATATGTAGAAACGTTCGCACGACATTCATTACGATTCATCGAATTATTGCGTTCTCATTCGCGTTTGTCACGTTTGCCCCAGTATTGTTGCAAAATTGTAATAGAAAAAGGTGAGCCGAAAAAAAAAACAGGAATACCTTGATTATATCGGTTGAGTACACGGTGCAAAGTAGTTTGTTCGGCCAGTGACGTATGACTCTATCGAAATAGCAGAATTATTACGCAAACGCGTAGACCGAGAGAACCTGTTCGGCCGCTAAAATTAAATTTACGCTGTTCTCTTTACAACGTTATTTAGATGACGCTATTACAGACAAGAAAACGTGTATATGTATACTTTATTGGCTCGTGCTACGGCTGGAAACCGGTTAAACCGTATCAGCTTCCCGGCCATCAATGAAATACGTCGACTTCCTGCTGGCCGATGTGGGTCACCGAATGACAGCTGTTTCCCAGGAACATCTTTTCACCGGTAATTTCCCTTCCCAATTAAATTCATCCGCTTAAATGCTGACTCTTAATCGCGCATTTATTCTCGATGATCTCAGAAATACTGTGGAACTTGATACAAATGCAAACGTTAATTATGACGCTTTCAAGGAATCGAGCGTCTCGTTCGAGAGCTGGCAAGAGCTGAAATGGAATTTTACTTACCGTGTCATCGATGGATGAAACATTATCAAAGATAAGTGTAATTTAAGAAAAAAATCATGTCGTGGATGATTCTATTTCGACGCAAGCAGACTTCGATACGGATTAAAAATAATATGAAACATGTTCGAATTTTATAAAAAAACTTTGATTGCGTACTTGTTTTCCGTTTGCTGCATGCTCCTTAAAAATAATTCCGTGATAAACGTTTTTCGCAATTTTTATCCATTTTCGCTATACATTTTCGTTCTACCTGTTTAATTTTCATCAGAGGAACATACGAAAATGAAAGTATTTCCAAACGGGTTGCAAAATAGGTTCAATTAAAAATAATACGAAAGCGATTGCAATCATTTTCCGCATAACTTTTTAATCCTCGTGCGCTGCGCAAAAATAATTACACGAAAGTTTCATCCACAGTTTTTGTTTGTAATACTTTTACGGTTTATTCCAGCTATTGTGTCTTCATAATTCAGTATTTTCAACAGATATAGTGTAAAGTATTCGTACACCCTTTAAAAACGAATCATTCTTTTAACACTTTACCGACTGGAAGCCTATTAACAGGACTTTCAATAATTGTGCTGTAACAAATTGAAGCTTAAAAATTTGCTTTTACACTGTAATTTTTAATGAAACTATTAGACAATGTTACTGAGGGTGCCCAGTTGATTCGCAATAAAAATGGCTATCAACGTTAAGAGATCCATTAAAAAGTTTTCAGTCATGAACCATGGACCTTGAAGAATTCTAAAATAATGGCCGGTCGGTGAAGTGTTAATATTTCACCAACGATTTGAATGGTTTAAATGTTATAAGAATTAATTTACCAGATAATAATTTAGAAATTAATTTTCAAAATTGTGACCTTCACCGGTTCCTTCGCAAGTTCAACAAATGGCAATTTTCAAAAAAGTTTCTTGCGCGTTATCTAATAAACAAATCACTCTAGCATCTGTGAAAATACTCAAGCCGTTATTCGTTCTTAACACTAGAACTACCGAACAACAGATCCAACGATATACATTGCTTTGTAATAATAACGAGACTTTATCTAGTAAAACTTCATACAATTCTTATTGTCCATGTACGTCATTAACCTCTTAAGCACGATGCGCCATTATAGTGGCTTGAACACACTCAATTCTATTATCAATTATTACAGAAAATTATTAATGTTAAAATATATGCATCATATCTTTTAGAAAAATTACAATTTAGTTATGAAAAACTTTATTCCAAAATTATTAAAGTTAAAGTATATGCATCGTATCTTTAACAAGAATTATAATTTAGTTATCAAAAACTTCATGCCAATGTTCTCTGCCGTACAGAGAAACTGCCCCGCACAAAATTCAACCGTGCCTACAAAGTTAACCCTTTCTTTACCTTGGACGAGATATCTCGCGACCCAATACTGGCCAATTAACGCTTTTGACGAGATATCTCGCGACCCGATACTGGCCGATTAACGCTTTTGACGAGATATCTCGCGATCCGGTAGTAGCGGATTAACGCTTTTGACGATAATCTAGCTTCCTAGCACTAATATTTTGACATTCTAGACAAATTATTTTGTGTTCTGCCTTTGAGTTTTTATCTCGCTTATGGTATGTCTTGAGCATTATGTTGATAAACATTGAAGTCTCGATGCTTCCCTGTAACAATACGGGAGACGCACAAGAAAAAATACCCAACAAAACGTTGCACCGTATGCAAAGAAAACGGAAAACGTAAGGAAACACGATATTTTTGTCACTTTCATATTTCATATTTGCCATGTTTTCAATTATACCACGTAGGAAGTAAATAAAAATAATTTCATTAAATTAATAAAAACTGTATTTATTTCTTCCTTTTAGCTATACGAACAGAATTAGTTATAAAATATATTCATCTAGAATGTCAAAATATTGGTGCTAGAAAGCTAGATTATCGTCAAAAGCGTTGATCGGCCAGTATCGGGTCGCGAGATATCTCGTCAAAATCGTTGATCGGCCAGTATCGGGTCGCGAGATATCTCGTCAAAAGCGTTAATCGGCCAGTATTGGGTTGCGAGATATCTCGTCCAAGGGAACGAAAGGGTTAAAGAAGAGTACCCAAAAATTTCTGATGAAAACATTTTTATAACATCAATAATTGCGAAAGAAAAAACTAGGGACCAGTCAAAATGACTGGTTTGGTAGTTCTAGTCTTAAAGGGTATACTTAACACTACCATCCCTGTACAAAATGAGCAGTTCCAGATTTTTCATCGTCAAATTATTGAAATTATGGAGATCAGGAAAAATTATTCAATAAATATTTTTAGTGCAACACGTAAGTGTCTCGCAAAGTATGAATTAACCCTCTATGGACCGAATTTTTTTATTGAATATAAAAAAAATGTATGTAAGGGAAAATCAACAATTACAAACTTATATATGCAGATTAAAAGGAATTTATCAGTTTACACAATTTTATTATAATTTGTAACTTTGTAACTTTGCAGTAAGAACGGCTTACGTTGTTTGCACTTCTGTGAATAAAAGCTTAATACGTTGAGTGTCATGTCAGCCATCAGCGGCTGATACTGAACTTTCCGTTTAGGCCGCGTCAACCACCGGTGGCTGACAGTGTGAAATATGATATTTAAATGATGAAAATTTACTTAAAATTTACTTAATTTTCATTTATTACGAGGTTACATTAAGACATTTTAATGGATTTTATTGAAACACGGTAAACATAAAAATGGTTGACCTTCGCAGGTATCACAAAATGTGACAACTCGTTTAGTCATTTTATTGGCTATATTGTGTCACATTTTTTTCCGTAACATAATTTACAATATTTTCGCATTGCAGAGAGTTTCCCAGGTTTTTGTTTGCAGTTTATGTCGTTGTTTTTCAGAAATTGTTGTGATACTGCCAGATGGATTTGTCTTCTTCTCGGCTCAACTTGTAAGAAGGTGTACTACTAATTTTTTCCGGAATTCAGTAATTTTAATATTTTTATATAAAATTTAACTATTTAGAACTGTAGTATTGAATAATAGTTCAAAGGCCGATTTCGATGAAATCTTATCCAGCGGGCCGAACGATAAACAAAATAGACTTGGCGCATAACGCGTTGAATGAATGTCTATAAACATTTCATTCTGAACTTAAATATTTTCTACTGTGATAAAAAACAATGGTCCTTATATATTTACATATCTGTATCGAATAAATTTCAATCTGTTAGTAGTGCGCTTCACATTGCTATACGGCAATACTAAGCAGCGCGCGTGGCCTGGCGGGGATTTCCTTACGAATCCGCGTGGCGCTCAACGTGTTAAATTTTGTCACTTTTAAGACTCAATAGGTTTAGCGTTAAATAGCTGGTCACCATTGTGCGTGCTCCGTCTGAGTATTGTAAAATGTTTATAGAGCATTCGTACCCTCTGGAAGAATAGTGTGATAGCTTGTATAGGCAGCTTTTACGACGGGTCAAAACGACCTAGCATCTGCGCGCAACTTTGCTGCTGGTTCAGGGGTCAGAGCAAGTCTAAATCCTAAATCATTCCAACAAGTACAATGTACGTGCTCGAGACGTTATGACGCATTCCCATCGAACGTGAGCGAACCACCGACCAAACATAAGGGTTGGCGAGAATTTTATAACCGCGTTGTGGCGAAAGATTTTTTTTCCTCTCTTTTCCCGCAATTTTCGAGGTAAATGAAACGTGCTAGAACTGTTACTGTAGCTACACTGTGCAGATAGAGACAAACGCAATTAGCTGAACCGGCGTTCGATCACGGAGCATTGTTCTTGTTACACGTGAGCCTTCTCTAATTCATCGATTGTGTATTGCATCTTGAAAAATCCGGGAAAGTATGAAAAATACCGATTCTCCTCTTGCGAAAAATTCATTTCATATTTTTTCAAAGTGGCCACACGAATTATTCAACCCTGTATGCGACGATTTGACTTTCTTTTCAGCGAAAATTGTGACGACAAAGTCAACTTTAAAAAATTGCAATCTGGAAGCTATTATAAATTGCGATACAACCCTTTACATGTTCTTTACGTAACAAATATTGTATTCGATCCTTTCCCTTATTTTTGTAATCACTTAGTAACAGCATTAGCGAATTCTTTGATCGCGAAAAAGGATCATAAAGTTACGTAATATGAAACAGAAAATATTACAAAACAGGAAAATCGATACTTTCGAATTTGCAAATACTTCCGTCGGGAAACAGGAATAAACTGAAATTAATATAAAATATCGAATATTGAAGAGCAATAAAACCATATCGAATTTAAACAAGCTGAAAAAACTAATGCAGCAGAATGATTAATAATACATTTTGTAAATTTATGTACCGAAAATAAAGAGAAGTAAAATAATAAGAATAAAAATACTGTACATTAAAAAGCAATGATACCCACGTCGATTTGAAATAAGGTTAAGCTAGCCTAACAGAGAGGTATTGATAAAGAAATGTGTACATTATTTTATGAAAAATAAAGAGAGATAAAGTTGAACTAAAATACGGTATATTAAAAAGCAATGAAACCCACGTCAAATTGAAATAAGGTTAAACAAATCTAACGCAGAGGTATTGATAAAAAAATGTGTAAATTATTTTATGGAAAATAAAGAGAGATAAAGTTGAACTAAAACAGCGTATATTAAAACGCAATGAAACCTACGTCGAATTGAAATAAGGTTAAAAGAGCGATATAACATAACGACCGATAGTTAAATTCGTTATTTCTTCTCGAATAAGGGACAAGCGTGAGATTAAACTGAAGCAAATCAAACGGTCAGCGAAAAACCAAATTGACACAATGTTTTAGCGAAACGTTCGCTATTTTCTGGCACTTTAATCCAGCAGAGCGCGCGTCTCGGGTCGATCGATTAACTTAAATGCAAGAATTACTGACGATATCGGGTTAGTGTTTTAGATAAAGAATTTAAATAGCTCTCAAGAGCGCGCATAATTTTTTTATAGGTCCGGGGGTATCACGATCTTTTAAGGGCGCAGTTATATTTTTTTTACGACAAATGGATCCGCGTGTAAAGGCTCGTTTTACGCGACTCTACAGCTTTGGTGGTATCGTGACCCGCATCGGTCAAGGTCGTTCGACCAATTAAGTAGGCTATCTTTTAGGGTCTCCGGACGTCACGTGGCAACTTGTACCTCTTTTTTCACTTTAACGTTCCCTTTTTCTTTTTGATACGTGCAACAAAAAAAAAATATAGATATATTGGATAGTCGGAAAAGTATTGAAAGATTTCTGTCGATATTTTTATTAAATGTTTCTTTATTCCAAATGAATTTTATTCAAGTATATATTGACTATTATTGTATATGACCTATTTGGGGTAGAGCCATAGTCCCATCGGAATAGAACTTCTGTGGTTTGTCGGCTAAAAACTTGGCCAAGTGATTTTCACTATTATACGGTGGATGCATCAAAACTTCCCAGCCAAGCTTAAAAATGGTTCGATTTCATTACGTTTGAGCAATGATTCGCAGATGGAAACTAGATCCATCAAATTTTTCTCTGTTAAATCACGAGGAAACCAAGCATCGCGCTTCTTTTTGTATCCGGAATTCTACAAATGATCTAAAACGGTTGAATGGGGAATATTCAGTTCCCTGGCATGTTCGTGGCTGCTTACATGCCGATCTTGCTCAATCATTTGCATCATTTCATCGACTTTTTCAGTGATTGGTCGACTAGAGCGAGGTGCATCTTTAACCGTTAACCCCTTGGCCTACGATTTATTTTACAATAACACTGACTAGACTTTCTTTGTCCTCCGCAGAATGACAAAAAGAAAGCTATTCTCCAATGACCGTATACGATCAACAATTAAATAAAATGTTAATCCCGTATAAAGAAAATTAAGGAAATACGTGTTTAGAAGATGCAGTTCGAAACCTTGATCACGAGTCTGACTCGTTGTTGTAGGGCAAGGGGTTAACACTTCGATGGCTCCTCTGAGACGACACTAAAAATTGCTATATCATTATCAAAACAACTACTACATGACCATAATTGCATTTAATTTAGTCGTTAAAAATTTAAATATTGTACGTACAAATAACAGTAAAAAATTTAATATGCAAAAAAGAAAATTAACCGCGTACAATATAATTATTCTAGGTAAAAGAAATGTTTGGATTTTGAAATTAAAATTACTCGGAGTGCGAAGGGTTGATATCGAAATTTCCAAAACGGAAGCGAGCAAACCGTCTACAAAAATTTGTAAACACCACAAATTTCTTCTCGGGCTTGTGTAGCGTTTTTGTCTTCATCGTAGTAAAATTATAAAACATAGTGAGTTTTTCATTACATTTGACCCGATTGACGAAATACAAAACTGTCTACATGAAAATTGTAGACTGAAATGTCACCTCTCAAATACTGAAACAATACCGAATATTCTCAAACAACATCTAGTGACAAAAATCTCTGAATACTTTTCCGACTATCGAATATATTGTTTTGAATTTAAAAGATGGCCGCATGCACGCGTTCGCGAATCGATGCGACCGCGCGCTGTTACGTCGCAACATATTTTTTTGCTCGATCGGTCCCAGGACCGTTTTGTCTTTCCTCGAGGAAAAACAGCGTGGGAGGTCACCTCTGTCCAAACAACAGGAACACGGGCCAACATAAACGACTGCAGGCAAATGTTTGCCCGCGCTCGCTTGATCCAGTGGTGAAGTAGCGCACGGGAAACACGGGCCGAATCGATGCGAAACGACCCGCAAATGGTTTGTCGCGCCTTTCCGCAGGGATTCCGTGTCTCCCGATGAAATGTGTCGCGGGGTGGAATGCTCCTCGCATTTTACTCGCCGAAGATTTATGCTCTTCTCGATAGTCATTCGTGAGGGCCACTCGAGAAGCATGTCGTCCTCGTCCCTCTACGAGTAAGCATGTCACGGCCAGAAGCCAAGCAAAATTTTCAAGAAAAAATAGTTTAAGTAAGGTAATTGGCGCGGCGATTGCACGATCAACGCTCAAGCCACCGAGCATGTTTTGTCTTATGAAGATAACAAGATTCAACTTACGTGATTTTTATTAGAAGTTAGGCTTGACATACCAAATCTGACGAATCAATTCCAACGAAGCAACCTAACTTGTATATTTGTGAATTTATAGATAACAAGATTCGATTTACGTGATTTTTATTCGAAGTTAGGCTTGACAAACCAAATCTGACGAATCAATTCCAACGAAGCAACATAACTTGTATATTTGTGAATTTCAAATATAATTTTAAAGATGCAATCAAATTTCTAGAAATCAAATCTATCTATCTTGGTAATCTTAAAAGTATTTGGGTTCTCCGGAAAGTTCGTGACGATTTATTTTTATTTTTAATAAATATACCAAAATTTAAATGTGTTGCGTTCAATCTTCTGTCAAAATCAGCACGAACTTTCCGGACAACCCAATAAAACAGAATATTTTTAGTTTTGCAATCTCAGACATAAAATGAAATATTTAAATACCGCGTTGAACGGTATTTAAAAGTAAACCTACCGAGCATTAAAACTAGCTGGTATACGTTGTCTTATAGAAATGCTAAGAATTCATTTATTTGGATTATTTGTGATTTCCATTACAAAGTATAATTGAACAAAGAGATCTATTGTATCGATTCCTACAGGCAATTTTATAACTTCAGTAATTGTGAAATAAAAAATCTGTAAAGGGTCGTTTGACCCGTTGTGGTAGATTTAGTACTAACCCTTTGCGTCCGAAGTTGTTTGAATTCCAAAATTAAGACATTTCTTTGAATCTAGAATATTTACATTCGTTAGAGCTTTTTCTAAATTGTGCACTTCAAGTTGAACCTGTTTTGTCGTACAATTGAGTTTTTATCAATTTGTTGCAATTTTTATTGGTGCCTCGGAGTTATCATTGAAGTGCAAACGGTTAAAACATTTCTTCACGCAGAAAGTAGATTGACAAGCGCACATGCAGGAAAAGGTTGTTCAAATTGTTGAACTAAACAATATACGTGAAAGTCAAGGTAATTACAGCTGAGTTCTCTGTTGTAAACATTTACCCATTACTGTACTGTTCATAATGAGGGTTTACCCTGACCTCACCGACATACATTTTCACCAGCACGATTTCATCGACAGCATCAACTCATCGACACCTTGAGATCAACGTCGCCAAGATTTATCGACTATATTTTTGTTGTTCACAGTAAAACGCTTACCAATAAAGTTTTGTCGACAAAACTTGCTAGCGTAATGACATTAATTGACATTAAATTATCGGTCAGCATTTCTTAGAAGCAGAAGATAGTTTATATTTATTGTATGCATATACAGGGTGAGTCACCAAACGTTTGCACCTCAAATATCTTTGTTGTTTCTAAAGATACGTAAAATATGGTAAGGACAAAGTTGAATGGTACAATGGGGCTGACATAATGCTATACAAAAATTTTGTTTTTATGTCATTTTTTTAGAGATATCAAGGTCACCTTGACTTTTTTAAATGGAACCACCATTTTTTAAACACCTACAATGATAGTCCCTTTCATTAGGAATTCAATGACTATAGTATTCCCAGGTCATTCAAGCTCAAGGACAGAAAAAACTTATAAAACTAAAATATGGAAGCAGAATACCTGTATTTTACAAATGTTCGAAATGATGGCCGTCTACGTCGATACATTGATGTAAACGAGCTCTGAAGGAACCTTGAACTCTGATAAGTACATCCGAGGTAATATTTGTTTGTTTGAATGATTTTGAAGCAATCCCCATTGACAAAAATTAATTCTATTTTGAAAATCATTCCCGTGCAATTCTTGATGGAGCAATATGTGGAACTGATGAAATATATGTCGGGCCAGAATTCGTATTACGCTACTTTGACTTACGCCTGCTTCCCGGGAAATTTTTCCCGTACTCGCGTGAGGATTGACAGTTATAGCTGCTAAAATATTAATTTAATTGTCTTCATTGGTCGTGGGATTCTTTCGTTTGTACTGTCTTGCATGTACACTTCCAGTACTTGGAAACAACCTGTACGTATTAATGAAAGTCTGTCTAGAAGGAGTGTATCGCTCGGGGTACCTTTCTTCATAAAGTAATCGAGCCTGCACTGCATTTTGTCTACATTTACAGTAAATCGTGATAATATCACACTTTTCAGTCGTTGAATAAGACAGCGGAATCGCGTTTGGAAACATACTGATAGTAAATAAGAATGCTGAATAACAGTCACATTGAAGGACCTTAGTATGTTTACTATTTACTACAAGTCTCAACCGTGATAAACGTATTCTACTTTCATATTCTAAATCTTATACGTTTTTTCTGTCCTTGACCTTGAATGACCTTGGAATAATATAGTCACCGAATTCCTAATGAAAAGGACTATTATTGTAGATGTTTAAAAAAGGGTGGTTCCATTTTAAAAAGTCAAGGTGACCTTGATATCTCTAAAAAAATGACATAAAAACAAAATTGTTTTTATAGCATCGTGTCAGCCCCATTGTACCACTCAACTTTGTCCTCACCATATTTTATGTATCTTTAGAAACAACAAAGATATTTGAGGTGCAAACGTTTGGTGGCTCACCCCGTATACTCCCCAAATAGGTATATACTGCATTCAATAAAAAAAGAATACTGCTTTAACCCCATAACATACCATTTTCTTTGTAACTATAGTTATTATAACATTTTCGTCGCTAAAAATGTTACAGAAGAGAAACGACAATTTACATCTTTTATACTGCTACATCTAAGAACTACCGAACTACCGAAAATGACTGGTCCCTAATTTTATCTTTCATAATTATTAAAATTATAAAAGTTTTCTAATCAGAGTGTTTCGAATGAACTTATTCATTGAAGCAGACATTACGATGAAAACTGTACGAGGTATTAATAAATGTAGTCTTGTTGTTACTACAAAGCAATATACATAAACAGCCTTTATTACTCGATAGTTCTAGTGTTAAATATTGATTAAAAATGAACCATATTTAATTTTGTCTAAAAAGAAAGGCACAATATTTATATACAAATATATATATTAGACTTAATTGAAAATCTTTAACGCGAATCTGACTCGTCATAATATGGCAAGGGGTTAAAGAAAATTTAATGACATACATAATTATTAGACCCTTTTCAGAATCTTCATTACGAGTCTAACTAGATGGCACCAAGCACGGGGGTGCCGGTTACTCTTGAATTAGCACATCCTCGGTTAAATGCGTGTAATTTTTAGAACGAAGATATTAACCTACGGACGGTAACCGTGGTTACACAAATGTCTAACAAGTCGGCACAAGAATTAAAAAATCACATTTCACACCTCCCTTTTAGGGAACCTCGCACGACAAAATGGTCCCGATCATAATAACCGTAAAATAATTTTGAAAGGATAAAATCGGCCTTGCTAATAACCGGGATAAGCCAAACAAACGCTAATTTGACTAATTTAACAACAGGCTATAACTTCCTGACGTACAAATAAAATGTAATTTGACGCGTCCGAAGAATACTATTTAACTGGTTCAACTGAACAGTTATAGGCACACTCAGAAACAGAACATTTTATTTCGAAATTTACATTTCTCTATAATATTTAATCAGTTTGACATATAATGTTACTGGACAGTAATTAAGTAACATTATAAAATAATGAATTAATAATCCTGTAAAGTATGGTACATTTCAAAGCATTTTGGAATATGTAAAGGAACAAAATATTTTTTACACTACCAAGTTGTTTCGCTTCTTACATTATTTTTTACGCACATATGGCATTTCTTTGCAGGATATTCCTTTTTGTTAGTGGAAACTTATATGTTTTGTTATCGGTACTGTTGCGGAGAAAGAAGGGGAGAGTATCTTGAACATTTTAAATGAAACAGAATCGATGCACAATTTTCGGCGTCTGTCAAAGACAGCTCTTAACCCCTTCCCGTACATTAAGGAGTCAGACTCGTGATGAAGTTTTTGGCCCAAACATGAATATCACGAGTCAGACTCGTGAACAGATAGTCGGGCCAAACATGAATATCACGAGCCAGGCTCGCATACAGATAGTCGGATATTTTTTAAACTATTATCTATTACAATTTATAATAAATTCATAATATCTATAAAAGTAAAAGGATTAGAGTTTACTTCCTCAACAACAGTAACGTGTAAAACTGACTACATCACAGGTATTTACATTTCGGCTTGTATTGCGACTGTTCTCGAGCATCAGTCTTGTCTGTTTAGGGCGCGTTGACGCCTACCGCTTGGGCCCGAGATTCGTCGAGCTAAATGGCACGGGAAGGGGTTAATCGATTTCAATAAAATTATTATGACTCAAACAAGAAAGGTTTTCGATGTGTCTTTATAATTTTGTATGCAATTTTCACCATTTCCAATTTATTTCAAAACTTTTTATACATTTAGTCAATTAATGCTTTTAATTGCTACAGAAGTCACATCGTTTGGTCTAATTATAAAAACGTTATTCTAATTTAAATGTACGTTCAAATACTTCCGTGACTCACTCACGGTAGATGACGTTATAGGATTAAAATTCAATAATGCTAATTGTATTACGGTTTATATATATTGTATGACAAATAATATTTCAATTCGTAATAAAATTAGAATAATTGATTTTCGTTTTATGATTTAACCCTTTGTTAAGACAAGATAGTCTAAACAGATTCAATCGT
>CM052094.1:21525807-21543917 GCA_028453745.1 Agapostemon virescens
CTAATCCTTTTACTTTTATAGATATTATGAATTTATTATAAATTGTAATAGATAATAGTAAAAGGATTAGAGTTTACTTCCTCAACAACAGTAACGTGTAAAACTGACTACATCACAGGTATTTACATTTCGGCTTGTATTGCGACTGTTCTCGAGCATCAGTCTTGTCTGTTTAGCGCGCGTTGACGCCTACCGCTTGGGCCCGAGATTCGTCAAGCTAAATGGCAAGGGAAGGGGTTAACGTCTCGGAGACGTCAAAGTCTACAATGGTACATGAAATGGATGACGTCTGACAGACACCATTCTATGTCAAGGGGTTAATCGACAGATACATATCGTGGGAAGATCCTAAGTAACGTAAAAAGGGATATAGAGAAATCATTAAAAATTAAGGAAGGATCTCTGGCAGAGGGTCGGCGATGACCAATTATACCAAGTACACCCTCCTCCGCTTCGTAAGATGTTAGAGGACGAAGAGGAGACTAGTAGCGTTCGATAGAGATACGACCCCCCTCCCCATTAGCCTAGGATGGTCACAGTGGGAGTTTAACCGGCGGGAGTTCGACGTAACCCCGCCTTCCAGAAAGAAAGGGGCGGGGTATCTACGATGGTTTCCTCCTCTTAACCGAAAAGATTTCAATTACATCAGAATTATTCTGGGAATATGAATTGCCAGGTATGTGTATCACAGTTTCAAAGGTCATACACTGGTTAGGCGATTGCCCGTGATTAATACGGGCCTCCCGTTTACAAGGGCGTTTAAAGTTGGTGGATTCTAACGCCGCGAAAAACGCGAACAGCACAGGTACTGTCGATATTGCCAACCTTTCGCGGCGTATGAAAGCCACCGTCGCGTTTTACTTCGCGTTTCCAGAATGGACTCGGTCTGGTTTTATTAAACCGACGTTCGCCGTTTATACGGAGAATACGGCACCGGCAACGAATAACCCTTTTCGCGTGGCATTATGCGTTTCTGCCTCGATTTACCAGGTGCCCTTCCCTCGGAACCCTTCCTGCCTCCCTCTCAGCCCTCTTTCCCTTCTTACCGTGCACCCCTCCGAGCCGTTTTACAGGGTGTTCTTGAAATATCAACATTCGAAAAGCTTGAAGCGACAGGGAGATGATTCTCCGCCCAAAAAGGAAGTCAAGTATAGTGGGACTACACTTATATAAATCCATCGGGAGACAAGTTGGTTCGCATAATCAGACAGTCGACACAGGGTATTCCGCAATTTTTAACGAAAATTGGAACGAGAGATTTCTGGAATGATTCCAAACGTCATTTTCTTTTGCATATTTGCAATTCGACGCTTCGTTTACGAGTTACGAGGAGTGGCGGCTGGTGTGGGTGAGTGTCAATATCAAATCGTGAGTGTCAATATCACGTGTCAAAATCGTATCGAGCAATCGCATTATTCCGAGGAGCACTGCATCCTAAGTATAGCGATGGCAAGAGCTACTAGACCACGCCCACTTAGAGTAAGCCACTCCCAGATACGATTGACAACATGTACTGTTTAAAAAATATCTGGACATGTTCCAAAAAACACAGACTAATCAGATTGCAGCTTTCATTGACGTATTTCAGCAGTGCGCTGATTGGTCTGCGGTTTTTATTCATAACTCGAAAACGATGCGTCGAATTATGAAATGGCGAAGGGCATAGGGTTTAAAACCACCGTAGGAATGTCCCGTATCAAATTTCTTGAAACTTTACCGACCACCCTGTAGAATAGGAGTTCGTCTGTCATTCCACAACTGACTGTGATTTTTCGTTCATTTAATGAACAAAATTTATATTATTCGTGCACTTATTTATTCACTGTTACAAAATTTAGTTTATATAAACGGAATTTTAATGCAAATAAAGAGTAACATTTTCCAAACTGATACTTCGTTTTTAGAAAATCAATTTTGACAATCCTTCGGGTTTGGGTACCCATTGACGAGTAGAATCAGTATATCATGAACAGACACATCGGTTGACTTTCATTTGATCCTCATCTTTCCTTTATGTTTTTGATTTAACGTGTCTCTTGGTATCAAAGTAGTGTATTAATCGTGAAGTAAATTATTGTATATTTAAACTAAGTAAGAAATGCATGAAACTAATACAGAAGAAGGATTAAGAGGGTTAAGAGAATAGCTTTATGTGAATCGTTGAAAATTAATTAATATTTGAGAATTTATTCTAATTAATGAGTTGGAGCAATCATTCCGAAATGTTGGAGCTGTTTTACTACATTATCGAGCTAAGTGAGACAATTTCTTCAGCCGAAAAGATCTATGCATAAGGGAGTTGTAGCAGCTTATGTGCCCCTCGAACTGTAACATATTTCACGCCCCTGCAATGGAGCACCTGTTACGTTTACCCTATTCTCAAAACGCATTCCTTTACGATACGAGTACGTTCCCGGCATGGGCCTATCTTTAGGTCGAAAACTAACAAATTGCAAAAATCAAAAAGAGATTTTTTAGCCACCTACATCCAGCTTTTGCTTTATCACGCTAAGCGCCACGTCAGTCACCGGTGACTGACACGGTCTGGACGAAAAAGTTTAGCTAAACTTTATTTAATGAAACGCTAAATTTTCTCTGCAGAACGCGACAATCGCCGGTGACTGATAGTATAAAATACGATATGAAACTAATAAAATTACATTTTATTAATAAATTAATAAATCTACCTAAATACCGGCGAATACCTGAATAAGGCAAAATCGGTGGGGCGCTTAACATGTTAATAGTGCGCATGATCACCGAACGTTCGATCTTGATTATCTCGACAAGGAAGCGTCGAACGAAAAATGATTGCTCGTTTTTCCCGACATGTTTCTTCGCGTAGAATCATCAGGTTGTGCCATGATTTCGAAGACACCCTGTAGCGAGGTCCAGAGGAAACTTGAACGAGAATCAACGTCCCTCGGCTATACGCGGCGCGGTCGGCGCGCATATTATGTTGGCGCTGCAGTCGCCGACCAAACTCAAAGCTCCTTACTTGGGAATTACCTTCGTCTTATTGGCTTAGGTGGCATTCATACGACCGCGTCGGCTCCGCTCGGCCTCGTGCTCCATGATTTCTAAGGCCTGCCGGGAATAAAACACCGGCGAAATGTTTAAACGAAATGAAAAACTTTCGGCGACCGCGTGGAGCTTGTCAGCTTCTCGGCAGCCCCTTCGCCCCGCTCGGATATTTCGCCGTGGAAATTCGAAAGTTCCTTTCAGTCCTTTCGATGCCGCGGAATAAACGTATTTCGAAGCACAACAGCACTGACAACCACTCCCGCGATTCAACGAAATTTTATTTTTTCCTATGTCAATTAATCCTCCGCTCTGGAAAACGTACTCCTTCCAGCTCCGCTGGTTTCTTCGCATCCGCTGGAAAAGTACCACGCTACTTGATAATTTGTTGCAAGAGGTATCGTTTACCAGATATGTAAATATGAAATCAGAATATTTATCTCGAAAACACACGTTAATTGTATGAAAATGGTACAAAATATTTTATTCGAAGCATTGCGCATCGGTAGCCCATTTTTCCCATCATCTGACAATTTGTGGATGCTACGCCAAAAAAACTGTTCCTCTTGTGAGACAAACCAGTCATCGAGTGATTTTCGTTCATCTTCGTAAAATGTGAAGCGCTGCTCTGCAAGTGATGCGACAAGTAAACTGCAGATCTTTGTATCGAAATATAAATCTACTTACTTTCGTTGGAATGCAACGAAACCACAGCATCTTCGTATTTAAGTACTTTTGTTTAAAGGGCGGTTTTTACAAGGTCAGAAAGGCTCAAGCAGGGCTCTAAAATATTCTAGAGATTATTATAATCAGACTATAGATTTTCATGGAAAACAAAAATGTTCTGCATCGATTGTTGGAAAGAGGAGTTAAGTAAAAATGTGTGTCCTTATTCACCAGGTATGTAAATATGAAGCCGGGATTTTTGTATAGAAATTACACGTTCAGTGTATAAAAATTATGCAAAGTATAATATTTTATTCAAAGTATTCGCCACCATTTTCTCATCTATTTGACAACTTGTGAATGCCATGGCAAAAAACTGTTCCACTTTGAGGTAAACATTTTCAAGATGTGAAGCGCAGCTCAGCAAGTGCATGTCCCATAGATGCAAATGAATAATAATCGAATGGAGCCATGTCTGGTGAGTAAGCCGTATGCGAAAGTATTTCCCAACTAAACGCATCAATCGTTTCCTTGACCGGTTTTTCTGTGTGTGGTGGTGCATTGTCACGAAACAGCATTACTTTGTGCTGCCATTTTTGATAATTCGGTCGTCTTCTGGATCTTTTCCATGGCTTTCTAACAAATGGAGAACGCTTCTCGTGTCCTCAACCTTAAAAATCCTACAAAATCAAAGTACTTTATTTAACGAAGCAACAATTGAAAACTTCAAAACCTTCTTCTATTAATTAGATCTCAACTAAATTTAGTCCATGAATTTTTTAAACATGGACAAACAATTCTGTCACCCATATATAGGTGACATGGCAGTTTGAGCATCGTCCTCATCCAAGGATGCGTGCAATTTGCTGTCTTCAAACATTTTCGGTGGTCTTCCATGTTCTTCGTTTCTCACGTGAAAATCGTCACTTGAAAATTTTTTAAACCACTCAAAGCACTGTGATTTACCAAGAGCATGCTTACCGTAAACTTCGACAAGTATTTGATGCGCTTCCGTAGCAGTTTTCTTCAAATGGTAACAAAAAATCAACGCTGCCCGTAAATCATAGTTTCCAGGCACAAAATTCGACATGTTCAACGCTATTAAAAACTATGCTGTTGTATGAAACTTGTATAGTTGTGAGTTGAAAATTTTTATCAGATGTCGAAACAAGAAACTGGCGTCTGTGACGCGGTTTGACGATAACTGCATTGACAGCTCTCGTCACGTATGGACAAATTCCGGTTTCATATGTACAGATCTGGTACAACATGGCTACGGGGATACGTGTGGGAAAATATTCATCAAAGTGAAGTTAGCTTTCTAAACTTTAAGGACTGTTTTAGAATACTTTTGGACTAAGAGAATTTTTCCAGTCAGAAATAGCTGTAGCCAAAAATGTTTGGCTCTAGCTTGTCTACTCGCTCAAATATTTATTCCCTGCAAGCTGTTATTATTTATTTAAAGGACGCATTACATTTTAAACTTTGTATTAAAACAAAACGAAATCGGTTATGGTAGAGTATATACGTGAATGGAAAAATATGGAATATTTGTGCATTGCCAATTTTTTAGTAAGCATTAATACAAAGTGTTGCATTACGATTTCACGTGAAATCGTTATTGGATATTATACGGATAAAGAATAAACCATCGCGCATATGACAAGCAAATTCACTGTATAAAACGTACTTAGTATTCTATTGAACTGCTACGGGAATAACAAACAACAGTTTCAGTCTCTTTCTGTTTCTAACAAAATAATTCAGTTTTTTCGCCAATGAACGGTTAAAATAATCTGCCAGGATCAGCTTCGGTGGTTGCTGTACGAATATCGAAACGCACAGTGTGGTTAATTTTTCAAAGCAAAAATGCTTTTAACTCTGTCGATACGACAGCTTTGATCAATTCATATTTAAATTCACTTTTATAAAATTTGCTGCAAGCTATCCTGTTCAGCTTCGTTCAATTGGTCGCTGGACCTAGTACTTGCTATCACCGACACTATAGGACCATGAGTCTATTAAAAATTCAAAAGTCGACATCTGTGAAATAAATTGTAATTTTGGAGAAGAAAATTTAGTATTCTCCACATTCGGATAAACATTAACTCTTAGCTCTGTTTCCTACAGTTACCCTAAATGGCACAAATCTTGTAATATGGAGGAAAAATTACCATCTTTGTAAGGCGCATTTGCCCGATTCTTTTAACCCCTTGCCCTGCAACAACGAGTCTCAATCTTTTAAACATGTATTTCCTTAATTTTCTTTAAATGAAAATAACATTATATTTAATTGAACTGTTTATTTTGAAAGTGGTGCAAGTCCATTTACTTCTGTTTCGAGAAAATTAAATGTTAGCAGATCTAACAATTTAAAAATATAGGTTAATTATGTGAAGTCTGGGAATGTTTTTCTTTTGAATGAATTTATTTAATTTCAATTTTGAAATAACAAATATCACTTAAAATATATTTCATATTAATCCAATTTTGTTTATAAATAATAACAAGAAATAAAATAGAATTAGTACTTTTTATTTTGAACGTTAATTATATTTATATATTGTTAAACTTAACACAAGATATTGGTATTATTAATTATTTATGCTCTTCGTGTGGCAGTGTTTTGAAATATTCATGATGCACAGGAGGTATATAAGGTAATAGCTGCTGCATATCCTTATATTTTTCGTATGTAATAGGCCTGGCATCGTGATACAAAGGCGCCAGGGCGATTTTTTCAAATTTTGACGGTCTTCCCCGACATGTAGGTGACAAATTTAGAGTCTTAAATTCTTTGTCCTCCATTGATGTTTTATATGAAATAGTATACAGTGCACTTTTGCAAAATCTCATCCAACATATTTGCAACCAATTTACTTTTTCTCCATTAGTGTTTCTTCTTATCTGTTTTTTAATTGCATTTTGTAGATTTTTTGTTGGAACGAAATTCTCTCGTTTCATTTCGTGTAAAATAAATTTATTACGTTGTCTACATTGGTTTATAACGTCATAATAATCCTGTGGTGTGTACAGGAAATTCTTTTTTTCATAATGCCATTTTTTCTGTCTATGGAAATTGGACTTATACCACTTTCATAATCAATGGTTACGCAATTTCTTTTACCGGCAAATTTTAAATTGTACAAAGCATAAGCATTTTTTAAGATATTAAATACTAACTAGTTATAAACAAAAAGTTTACACTAAATTAAGCATAAATTACGTTATATCTAATTTTTTAAAAAAAAGGACACACCAATTTCAAAATAAACGGTCCAATTGTTGATTGTACACGGTAATTGTAGCATAGCTAGGCACGCGGTAACTACAAATTTGTCTTTCCTTTTTGTCACTGTTATTGTAAAATAAGTCGTAGGCCAAGGAGTTAATGCTCCGTAGGTTTGGTGTTAATAATTTCAACAATTCTCCGATAAATTCTATAAAATCGATCCTCAAAGACTGTGAAATCAACAATTGGAAACGTTTGGCTCTGGCAGTTGCCTGTTAAAGCCACGGTTTCGCGAGCATCCGGAGAACCAATCTACCGCGGTACGTATTAAAACGTTCCAGAAGAGCCCGGGATTATCGAAAGTATTGATCAAGAGGAGATCCCGCGGTGAAAAACGAGGATTGCCGTGTCTTTGTTTGAGAATCGGTCGGCCGTGAAAATGGCGGCGATCGTTCCGACGTCTGCGGACGGTCTTCCTCGGCGAACGGGCTAATGACTATTGTTTAAAAACGTTCGGAACAATGAGCCGGCTGTAACCCGATCGCGGAATGCTTCGGGGGGAAAAAGGATATAATTTTCAGGAAATATTTCGTTACGGTGCATCGGGTAATTGAGTTAACTGGCCGGGAAGGCGTGCAGGCGGCGGCGAGAAGGTAAGCTGAAGCCTGGACGAAGCCGGCTTCTAGAGAATAAGGGAGAGAGAGTGAGAGAGAAAGGAAAAGGGCCGAGTTCGGGCCAACTTCGGCTCAGGTTCGGGTCAGAAACCTGCCAGAGACGAGGCGCAGACGGGCTAGAAACGGGACTCTTCTCTGCTCTTCTCTCCCCGCCATTATAAAATTACGCTCCGAAACATTCTCGAGGACACGCGACGCTGCGGCGACATGAAATTTTCACCGCGACCACCACCTCTTTGCCATAATTTCGCGCAAACTTTCCGTTTTGTACAGCGCGGTCCATGTAACTCGGTCAAACTGTCGCCGCGAAGCCATCGAGATACAAAAAAGAGAGAGAATCCCATGGTTTCCCAATGTTCGAAGGATTAGGCCTCCCCTCCCACCAAATCAAGCTAATCGTTTTCCAATGTCGCTGAAAAAGAATTAACCTCTTAAGTACGATGCACCGCTAGTAGTTGAAGTATATGCATCGAATCTTTAACCCATTGCCCTACGATTTATTTTGTGGAAACAGTGACTAGATATTCTTCGTCCACTGAAGAACGATGGAAAGAAATGGAAAATTTGTAGCTACCGAGGGCGTAGCTATTCTCCAATGACTGTATACGAGCAATAATTAGATTAAATTTTATTTCGGTTTATAGAAAATTAAGAGCATACATATTAAGACGATTTTATTTGAAATCTTAATCACGAGTCTGACTCGTTGTTGTAGGCTATTGAAGTTACCATAAACTTCATCTTAACGTGCTCTGCCGTACAGAGAAACAGCTTCGCGCAAAATTCAGTCGAAACTAAAGGGTTAAGTGAATCAATCTATTGTCTTAGGACTGTCGAAATCAAAAGAAAAGTTTGACGTGAAACTGCACGATTTTATAACGTTCGAAGGATTCAGACACTCGTAATAATCATTGTAATCTTTTATCAGTGTCACTGTAGAAGAATTAAGCGAATTCGTCCATCGTCTTAAGATCATCGAGATTAAAAAAAGAGTATTTTTGCAATGTCACTCTGCAACAAGTAGAAAGACGTTATAGGCGTTCGTTAACTAGGTCAAATTAACAATTATGTTCAAAATCAGAGAATTTAATGCCCCCACCGCCCAATGTTCGAGAAAGTGGAGGTTTCCTAAAATTGATTCCAATTTTTCTGAATATTATTACACAAGAATTGGAAAACTAGTAGCCAAGTTATTAATTGGAACAAACTATCGATTAAAACCTACCGAAATTAAAAAGCAAGCATGACAATGAAGAATTGAATGATTTGATTTTTAATTATGATTTTAATGATTTAATGATGAAGAAATTAATATTGTTTTATAATATCACTTTAACACTTTAACTGCCCAACCAACGACCTCGAAAATCCCACGTAATCAAAGTAATTTATTTAACGAAGCAACAATTGAGAACTTAAAATGTATGACACAAAGTTATCCTCCAACCTCTTCTATTCTCCAGATCTCAACTAAATATAGTAAAACGAATATATTAATGTACAAATTTATTTTTAATCATGGATAAGCAATTCTGTCACCCATGTATGGGTGACGTAGCAGTCAAAGTGTTCAACGAATTAAAATCCATTAAACGGTTTTGGCGTTAACATTATAGCAATTTCAGGGTTTTCTCAATTTATCTCAAAAGCAATGATTATTTTATAAATTTTAACCTAATCGTGTCTTGACTCTAAGCGAAGAGGGATACATTAGACAGTTTAATTTATGATTAGATTCAACGATCATCTCAAAACCATTGTTATTATGAAACTATTTTGATAAAAACACATTTTGAACGATTCCTCGATATTCTCTCGAAAATTTAAAAGTTTAATTCAAAAGAAAAACTGAAACACATAAAATCGTTCTATTATTAACAGAATCAAACTGTCAGCTCGATGTCCTCGAAATTGAAAGTGTAGTTTGAAATATTCCACCATGTTTTTTCATGAAACGTTGAGCCAATTGAAAAATGTTATTATACAGCTTCATTATTAATTGGGCCAATCATCTCAAAAACCATCAACATTTAAAAAAGTGAGTTTATTCAAATAAAATCGAACAATTTCATTTTTTAATGTAACTTTAGAAGCATTAAGGGACAATATATAACTGCGTTACTAAGTGAACCGATCACCGCGGAAACAATTGGAATTAAAACAAGAGATTGATGAAATAAAATTGAATGGACTCCACTGTACATTCTCGGGATCGGTATTTCGAGGATTTTAACCTAATTGTATTTTTTTATGTAACTCTAGTACAATCGGAGAGCAGTCAATGACTTTGTTATTGACAAAATCGGTCACTCCAATTTTATTCGATCAAACTTATCTTTATTTTCGACGACATGATTTGTAACCGCATTAAACTGTCGGCTTAAAGTCATCGAGATTAAAGGAAAGTCTGATTAACTGAAATACAATGGTTTCTCAAAATGTACCAGTGATTTGAATGATTTTTAAGTCTCGTTCGTTCACGACGACGTTCCATTAAATGCGACGCGCAGCCTTTTATGAAATACGAGAAGCTTTTGACACAGCCATAGATTCTCGGAATATCATGTTATGTGTTATAACTTTAAATAACAACGTGCATAAAATTCATTCGACTGCCTTCACCTCATAAAACAGCAGGATTCCGTATTTCATTTAGCCCCTGATGACTTGGTTTTTTACATTCGCGATATTTCATCGGTGTCGAACTTCAAAAATTGCTTCGACTGCATATATATGAATCTACCGTCCATAATTTTCGCAAAAGTTCCCAATGTTAGTTTTAAAAACGCCGATGATTAAACGCGCCGAATCGAGCTCGCAAATCACGCCATCATTACTCCCGTTGTCTTATATATTTGTTGTTTTCATATTTATTGTAACGACGTGTGCGAAATAAAGATGATTTACAGTTTTTATCCGACCGATAAACAAGAAAAAGGTCGTCGGAAGAGAGCGAGCACGAAAGACATATCAAACACCTCTCTCATTATTGAATTACGTGCAGTTATGAAACCGATAAAAGAATTAATTCGGTCAAGAAAATAATAAAACGGAGTTCACGGTACCGTTCTATGAGAAATATCATCTTCAAAGTTCAACCGGATGACTCGAACTTGTTCAAAATTCCGAGCAGGTAAAATAAAATAGCGGTAATCGTAAAACGTCAGAGAGTCGGATTCAAAAATCGTGTGCAACATACTTTGCTATTTTCTTCGCTTATCTGATCAATTGCAATTTTCTAAAAAAAAAACGAACGATTAACACACTTCCTAGCTTACTAAACCTCTTAGCATCTCACAAAATTTCAAGTCACTAGGATCGACTTTAACCCTAGATTCACCTAACCCAGACCCGTAAAAATTACGAGAACAATATTTTTAATTTCCGATTATTGATACTGTATAGATTCGTGAGAAACTATTTACTAAATTTATTACTATGGGTACGTATTATTTAACACTAAACCTACCGAGTAGTAAACTTGGTTAATGTATTTTGTCCTATAAAAGTGACAAGAATTAATTTATTTGGATTTTGTGCAATTTTTATTAGAATATGTGTTGGAAACGAAAAATCGATCGAATCAATTTTTGCGAAGACAATTTTATAACGTCAGTAATTGTAAAATAGAAAATCTGGAAAGGGTCATTTGACCTCTTATGGTAGGTTCAGTGTTAAAAAATAGATAAAAATTTGAGTAAACCCATTCTTATTATTTTCACAAGATAAAGTAAAGTAGTTAATTTTATTGTTCCGTAAATCATTAAAAAAGTTGCTGCATTTTGATTTCATAGTCGTTTCAATTTTGCTTCGCGCCACATGCTCCTCGGACATCGGATGGTCGTGTTTTCCATCGAAGAAAAATGGAACAATAAAAAGTGTCGAGATTAAAGGGTCGAAAACCGTCGATATCTTCAATTGTCGAAGAATTATGGCGAAAGCAATCCACGCCGTACCGTAGAACGCGCACGCACGCCCCGAGCATAATAGCGGTTTTACGTTGACTTTAATCATGAAAATTTAAATCAAGTTGAGCCTAATTTATGACGCTTTAAATTAAAGATAGCTGACGGCGTCGGGGCCATTGTAAATTGGACTTAGCCCCGTTCGGAATCCGCGATGCGCGCACAGACTCTCCGGTTCGGTTATTGTTGCGCTGTCCGTTGATAAACGTTAACCGGCCACGTTCCCGTTGCTAATGAGATTAAGGCATGCCCCATCGATACGTGTATCGTTGCGACCGATTTTATCAGCTGCTCGGAAATTGATGGGAACGCGTGTACCAAGAAATTCGACGGTTAATCGTCTTCGAGCTAACCTTTGCGTCGTGCACGGATTAATAGAATGTAATTAATTAATTATCGGTGGTGTATCGTGTAACGGAAACCATACGTCGGATATCGGAAGGAAGAAATCGTTATGTGGTTTCTCTTCATCGACCATGTTGGATATATTCAACGTGAAACGTATCGGGTAACTGAAATCGACGCAATTTTGAAAGCAGCAATTTATTTAACGCTAGAACTACCGAGTAATAAATCCAATGATATACATTGCTTTGTAATAATAACGAGACTGCATCTATTAACACGTTCCGTGCCAAGTCGTTTTTGCCAGACTTGACACATTCGGGCCACTTGATGTTTTCACTAAAGATTGGTATATTGAATAGTCGGAAAAGTATTGAGAGATTTTTGTCATTTTTTGATTAAATGTTTCTTTCACTCAAAATGAATTTTATTCAAGTATATTGTTACGACGGTTGTTCATATGGAGTCGCCATAATGAAGAATTACTTCATGGTGAACAACCCAAAAGAAAGTAATAAAAGAAGGTGGTTGTCACGGAACTGTAGTACCGACAGACAATCGAGAGAGTCGAAGATTGGCTGTCGAGCGGACTGGACGGCAAATTGATAGATTTATCCGAATTGTATTCTGGTTGTAAAAAGTCACTAATAATTGTACAGATATAATTATAAATAAACGAGATGCCGCGTCGTTCGCCGAACGAGGAGTAGAAAACGCGCAACAATATGTTGACCATTATTATCTATGACCTTTTGCCATTTTTGGGATAGAGCCATAATCCCATCGGAATAGAACTTCTGTGGTTTGTCGTCTAAAAACTTGGCCAAGTGATTTTCACAGTCCTTTTTTGAATCCAACTTTTTACCATCAAAGTAGTTTTGCAGAGATCAAAACAAACGATAAACTGATGCTGCAAGGTCTGGCCTATACGGTGGATGCATCAAAACTTCCCAGCCAAATTCAAAAGTGGTTCGATTTCATTACATTTGAGCAACGATTCGCAGATGGAAACTCGATCCATCAAATTTTTCATTGTTAAATCATGAGACACCCAAAATGTTGTTGACTGTTGAATGGTGAATATTTAATTCCTTAGCAATCGCATGACTTCTTATATGCTGATCTTCTTCAACCATTTGCATTATTTCATCGACTTTTTCAGTGATTGGTCGACCAGAGCGAGGTGCATCTTTAATATTGAAATTTCCAGAACGGAAGCGAGCATTTGCATACTGTTGCATTTGATAAAGCATCTTGACTGTAAACACTACAAATTTTTTCCCGAGCTTGTGCAGCGGTTTTGCCTTGTTTATACTAATATTACTTTTGATACGATTGACGAAAAACAAAACTATATTCATAAAAATTGTAGACTGAAATGTTACCTCTCAAATGCGCGTCAGTGTAACGCAATCTGATTAGTATTGTCCGATATATGACACCAAACAATATCTAGTGACAAAAATCTCTCAATACTTTTCCGACTATCCAATATTATCACACAATATTTCATTACATCGTCAATTTATAAGCAATTAGCTGGTTTAGCTTCGTTCTATACTGAATTTTTTATAGTGTCTCATTCTTTTGGAGGAAATATATTTTACAGAATTAACACGTTGAGTGCAATGTCAGCCATCAGTGGCTGACACTGAACTTTTCGTTTAGGCCGCGTCAACCACCGGTGGCTGACAGTGTGAAATATGATACTTAAATGATAAAAATTTATTTAAAATTTACTTAATTTTTATTCATTACGAGGTTACATTAAGACATTTTAATGGATTTTATTGAAACACGGTAAACATAAAAATGGTTGACCTTCGCAGGTATTACAAAATGTGACGACTCGTTTAGTCATTTTATTAGCCATATTGTGTCACATTTTTTTCCGTAACATGATTTACAATATTTTTGCATTGCAGAGACTTTTCCAGGTTTTTTGCAGTTTATGTCGTTTTTTAGAAGTTGTTGTGATACTGCCAGATGAATTTGTCTTCTTCTCGGCTCAACTTGTAAGGTGTACTACTAATTTTTTTCACATTGCTACACCGCAATACTAAGCAGCGCGCGTAGCCTGACGGAGATTTCCTTACGAATTCGCGTGGCGCTCAACGTGTTAAATTTGTCATAAAATAAATGTTTTTAGCACATTAAATAAATATGTCTATGTATTTATATAACCATAAGTGGTTACGCGTTCATAAGAGATTATTGTGACGTGTACGTCATTAAAGAAATGCATCTGAAAATTTCTGATGACAACATTTTTATAACTTCAATAATTGCGAGAGAAAAAAGTAGAGACCAATCAAGATGACTGGTTTGGCAGTTCTAATGTTAACCACTTGCATTGCGATTTATTTTACGTTTCCCCTGATTAGAACCTTCTTGTCGTTCAACACTTCTTAGAAGGGGAAGAAAATTTATATTTATTGTATGCCTGTACGTTCTCTAATAGTTATTTAAGATCGTTAATAATAAAATAGAAATTGAGTGGTATTAAAGGAAATCAATTGTAGAGTGACAAATGTGTTATCTAAATTTTAACCCTTTACACTCCGTTGTCCTCTCTGAGGGGACTTCGTAATTGTAGCATATCGATCGGATATACCCTCTGAGGTGACATTAAAGTTTATTAGCGATTACGGGAAATCGTCTTATTCCAGCGTAACTTTTTAAGAAATGCATGGTTCCCTTAAGTTTTCTGTTGAAATACCACAAGGAATCAAATCAGAATGTGGCACAATGATTAAGATAACGCTTATAGATCAGTTGAGAGGCGATTTTCGGGAACCGAGAACACGTCCAGCCGCATATTCGGCGGACAATAGACTGAACAATAAACTACATATTCCCAGTGTGGAAGAAAAAAAACTGCATTGTTTGTTCTGATTATTATTGTGAAACGTGCTCTAATCAGCCTACAGTACATATTGGGGAATACTTCAAAATGTATCATACTGTAAAAATTACAAGAAATAAACTGTTGATTTTTTCGCAAATATATGTTCATCGATGTGTACAAATTCATATAAATCAAATGTCATTGTAATACTTTATTTAGTTTCAAAGCTATACTATGCAAGGGATGATTCCTTGCACGAAATCCAGTAAAAAATATACAATAAAGTTTTTTCATATAGGGGTTCAGTTTCGAGAAAATCAAGTTTGAAATTTTGTTACGTACGCGTATATTAATTAATTAATTCGTCGAGCAAGAAGTTGGATCAACAGCAAGGAAGACATTTTTAACATTTGTAAATTGCTAGAATAAATCAATTACTGAAAATTACGGCTAATTATTAATTAAAGTCATACGATATTCTAAGCGATACTGTTCACAAATGCAAGCAGCATTGGAAATTGCAAGATAGACCGAGCGAATAAAGCAGACTCTGTCAAAGTACACGCGAATTATACTTAACAAATTTTCAAACTCGATTTTCTCGATAATTAAGCCCAAGTATGAAAAAAACTACATTCCTTATTTTCGACTAGATTTTACATGAGAAATCATCCCCTTGCCGGTTGTACCAGGATTTCGCAAATACCCTGTATAATATAATGGTTCGTAAGTCCACGTTTTTGCGAGAAAATGGCGCCGAGTAGCCAGGGTGGCATGACTCGAAGTGCAAAGGGTTAAACTTTTTGCTAACTGGTTGCTACCAGTTTAAATTATTAACTAGGTACATTAAGTTTGATAAAGAGATCAACGATTATCTGAAGGAAATAGTTTCTCAGAGAATGAATCATGAAAAATGTATCTGGAATGATTTTGAAATATCTTATGTTAACCCTTAGCACTCCAATGTCTCCTCTGCGGGGACACTGAACATTGTTAGACTATTCGTTAAAACAATTTTTATACGTTACAAATATTTGTAATTAAGAAGTTAGTAAAAATTGAAATGTTGCCGTGCGATTAACAGTAACAAATTTGATACTGCACGAAAGAAAATGAGCCACGTGCAATGAAATTATTCTAGGACAGAAAGATGTCTCGAGTTAGGAATTAAAATTGCTTGGAGTGCAAAGGGTTAAACTAAAAATAATTATAGCAATAAGTACCAAATACAGTGAGAGTTTATTTAAACTAGATGGTTATAGCAGCAGCGATTAAACAATTATTACTAATTTGATCAAGCCCCATTAATTTCCTTGAGGTATACACAAGTTTACGATAGGACATACAACATAATTAAGACAATTATTATAGCATAGTTAAGATGCGGATGTTTCTGTGATTATAGCATGTTTGAATGTGTAAGAGGGAATGCTACAGCGGCAGAAATGAATAATAAAATTTCGATATAACTATAAGAAACATTTTATCTGTTCGGATGAAAGTGCGGAAACTAGAAACTGCACAAATGTGCGCAGTCTAATGAAGACAGTTTGGTGTACTATAGTTGCGGATATTCATCCACGATATCGTTGTCATAATATTAGAATTAAAGTCTAAATTTTCTGGGGTTTATGGCACGTGACAATTTGGAACGTGAACGAACATTGCAACAATTTCTTGTTTATGTTCACTCGAAAAAATCTATATTTAGCACAAGAAATGTTTTTTTGATCTTGATTTTTACGCAAATAAGACTTAGCAGATATTTCTGCAACGAGTTATCCTAAACATAAAGAGTATTTTAATTACCTTTTTAATACGTCGATCACCGAAGCATCATCCAAAAGTATTCCACAAAATCACCGTAATTCTTCCAATAAAATCGCACCTGGAAAACAAAAATTAATTCGTTATAGTAATATGAACATATTGTATATTGCTGCAATATATTTCTATAATATTATAAATTTATTGTTGCAACCTACAAATCCTAGTAAAAATTTGTCCATTCAAATATAGGATCCCTAAAATGGATTTCAGAACCATTCTCAATTTTCAGAATATTTTTAAACTTCGATAAAATTTGTAAAAACCAAAATGCTCATCCGGATCCAAAACATTCGAGGAAAAGCTTATCAGTTTACTAAGTGAGTGTGAAAATATTAATCAAATTCTTTCACTTTGTGTTTCACAAATAATTGCCTCGCTTAACCTCGTCGCTTACGAAGTATTAAAAATAAAATAATTTGTCGATTCGTTTAATTTTACTATAAAACGAAGTTGCATGTCAGAAATATCAATACGTGACAGTCTTTAAAAAATTACAAACGATCCTCTTCGACTCTCGGAAGAGGAACACGTGTTAGTACATTATAATTGTTAACGTTTCGAAATATCCACTGGTCCATTTGTAAATTTCTTTAAATATATTTTTGGTGGTGCTTCTTGCAGACTTATAACAACAACTCTTTCGACTTAACCCTTTGCGAACGAGGATTTTTTAAAATTGTAACGTACGGAGTTTTCTCCGACGTATTTTCTTGCTCTTCCCGAGATTGTACGCCAGCTGGCCCCATACGGTGGGTCCGTTTATCGTAAGTCTGACGCACCGAAGGGGTTAGTCAGACGAGTTTCCCGGAGACCACGGCACATGTGGCCACCCCCACTACCAATTCTTTCCCACAAATTTTTGGAAACCACCGCACATACGGCTACCCCCACTACCGATTTTTGAGGAAAATCCGGGTATGTAAAGGGCTCGGACGGACCCAGAAATCGGGGCTAGTTTCACGTCAACCTTCGACTAGAAACGTTATAGCAAGATCGAGTTAAATTCTCTTTCGAACAGAAACAAACCGAGTACGTATTGTAACGAGGTTAAGCAGCCCCCCGTACACTCAGTGCGACAAACTGAGAGCTGGACTTAGCGTCTACGCAACACACACACTCACTTACACAATTGTATAGAACTTAGCTTGTAATATACTATCTTTTACCAGTCTTTGTTTCTCAATTCAATTGTTCCACCTCCTAATTCATAACTAGTAGTTGGTAAAACCCACGAGGATACATCTTTGCCGCTCGAGGTGTATCTTCATTTAAATTCATAAAGTTACGAGGCAACCAAAAACCTTTTCAACCCTATCCCTATATACCTAATGTGGCGACCCGGTTCCGAAAAACGTTCCGGCTAGTCCACGACTCATCCTACCAAACCAATGTGGCGACCCGGTTCCGAAAAACGTTCCGGCTAGTCCACGACTCTCCTACCATACACCTAATGTGGCGACCCGGTTCCGAAAAACGTTCCGGCTAGTCCACGACTCTCCTACCATACACCTAATGTGGCGACCCGGTTC
>CM052094.1:21543927-21574390 GCA_028453745.1 Agapostemon virescens
TGAAAGACGTTCCGGTTAGTCCACGACTCTCCTACCAAACCAATGTGGCGACCCGGTTCCGAAAAACGTTCCGGCTAGTCCACGAACATCATAAACCTAATGTGGCGACCCGGTTCCGAAAAACGTTCCGGTTAGTCCACGACTATCCTACCAAACCTAATGTGGCGACCCGGTTCTGAAAGACGTTTCGGCTAGTCCACGACTCCCTACACATTTATTCCTCAAAGACATAATAAACCTCCGGCCACGCAAAGCCGCATGACCCTCGGCTCGTAACAAAATATTCAAAATATTCTCTCCAGAAAGTTAAATTTCGTATTAATGTTTCAAGTGCCGAGTGAAAATTTCGTTACTACCATAATTAACCCCTTGGCATACAATGACGTCTGTTAAACGTCATCCATTTCATGTACCACTGTAGACTTTGACGTCTCCGAGACGTTAAGAGCTGGGTCTGGTGTACGCCAAAAATCGTGCATCGATTTTGTTTCATTTAAAATGTTGACCTTGAATGACCTTAGAATAATATAGTCATTGAATTTCTAATGAAAGGGACTATCAATGTAGGTGTTTAAAAAAGGGTGGTTCTATTTAAAAAAAGTCAAGGTGACCTTGATATCTCTAAAAAAATGACATAAAAACAAAATTTTTTTATAGCATCGTTTCAGCCCCATTGTACCATTCAACTTTGTCCTTACCATATTTTACGTATCATTAGAAACAACAATGATATTTGAGGTGCAAACTCAAAGTGACTCACCCTGTATATCAAACTGATTAAATATTATATAGCAATGTAAATTTCGAATAAAATGTTTTGTTTCTAAGCGTTCATATAACTGTTCAGTTGAACCAGTTACGTAGTATTCTTCGGACGCGTCAAATTCCATTTTATTTGTACGTCAAGGGGTTAAATTACATTTTTTGTTATTTCATAAACTGATTATACTTATCTGACGTTGCCAAAATGTCGACAGCCGTCCTCAAAGGGTCAGTCGCCAGAATCTGCGTAATTAAACGACGATCTCGATACTTTGGGTAAAGATCGACCACCCTACAAGAAGGGTCGAACGAGTCGCATACAATTCTTGCGAATCAAGGGTAAACGCTCGACATAGCGTTCCAAGAATATCAATTCACGCGTTTGTCGGTGAAGAAATTTTCGCGAATAGTAACTTCGCGAACCGTTCCTCTCGTATTCGCAATTCGGTACTCCGAACAACGAATTCCTAGCGACTCGTCGGTTGATATTCGATCGAAGCCTACGTGCAGACGTTTAGAAAAATGTTAATGAAAGTCCGGTCGCCGGGAGCGAGCCAGAGAACTTCGTTTCCTCGTCGAAGTAGTCTAAGGCTGCGGCTCGCGTCCGTAAGAAATTATTAATTACACCTATCGGCGCGGCTCGCATCAGCGTCGACCTGTAATCGACGATAACCCGTGCCCGGAGTCTGATCGACGGTAATTTATGGCCGCCTAATGTAACCCGATATATTTCTTATCGAGCCCTAAACGCGAGCAAACCCTTCCCCGGGTCGAGGGGCCAGGAAGCTACGCCCCCGATCCTCTTTCTCCGCTGGCTGGCCTTAATATTCTAACGCGGGAGAGCCTATCTTTCCAGAAAGCTCCGGATATCGTGCTAGGAGGCTAGCATAAGGAGACTATAGAATGGGGTCCGGCGAGAGAAAGAGACACGACGGGATGGAGGAAGGGTTAGAAAAGGAAGGAAGAAGGTAGACGGTGAGGGAGTGAGCGAGGGAGAGCAGAGGTTGGCCTTTGGAGAAGCGAGAGAGAAAAAGGGACGAGCATTCAGGTACCAAAAAAAGAAAGAGAACGGAACACGGTAGACCAGGTAAGCTGAGGCGGAGAGGAAGAGGCCGAGGAAACAGGAATCGTGTCGGTAGTACGAGCGAGCAACGATGAGAGAGGAATGAGAGGAGAGTGAGAGCAAGAGGAGGATGAGGAGAAGGGAGAGGGCAGAAGGTGAGACGACCAGAAACAAGAAAGAAAGAACGAGAGGGAGGCGGATGCGCAGGTGAGCCATGGATACGAATAAGGGTCAAACGAAAGCGAGTTATTGGGCAGCAGGACCAGGGAAAGGGGCGAGAGACCATGAACGAGACAAACAACCGACGAGAGGATCTGCCCGTGAAAATCTGAGCCACGGTCCTGATGATTAGTCGGCGGGCTCAATTTTGATTACTCGGATATTCGCGCAAACGCGTATGTTTATGGAAAATAAATGCGATCGGTGGGACTTGGATAGATATTTAACTCATCGTTGTCCGGCTATTTTTCTCAGAATTTATCCCATGTCGCTGGCTATTATTTCGTAGTTGGATGTAGAAGTGAAACAATATAAATTAATGTTGAGAAAATGTACTTAGAATCCCTGCAATTTGTAGAAAACTCTACACCTGCGAAATAGCCGATGTCTTCTCTGGCAGGCACATTTGTTAAGGAGGGAATACACTTTATAAGATGAAAATTTTAGATTTTTTTTTTGTTTGAAAATGATTCCAGTATGTGTCTAGAATACGTGTATAAAGTTACGGAGCAAAATTTTATGTATTTTGGAAGATACAGCTAGCCGAATAGGTATGCGTCAGGTGCAAATCGCGCAAAGCTGAAGCGAAAGGTGAATTGGATAATTTTAATCATGCTAGTCCACTTCACCCAGATGTCCTTAAACATTTAAAACTGATATATGAAGAACTTTCAAAGGAGGATTTATTAACCAGGTGTCTAGGTAGACACACACAGAATTGCAATGAAAGTTTCAATTCAACGGTTTGGCGCCTAAATCCAAAGCATCTATATTCCGGAGCAAAAATTATCGAAACTTCCGCCTTTACTGCGGCTGGCATTTTTAACGAGGCCTACTCAGCTATATTAAAAATAATGAATGTATTAAATATTAATATCGGGCAACAATGCAAATTCTTTGCCGATACGTATAATGCGCAGCGCATATCGAGACAGGAACGCCGCAGACAAAGCAGCACAAAAGAGGCACGAATCTCTCGTAGGATGCACCAAATGGAGCAAAATGAATTTTTTGAAGCCACAGAAGCCTTACTATATGGCCCTGGTATAGCGGATTAGTTTCCTCCAGAAGTAAGTGTTCATTAACTACTACTCTAACAATCGAAAAACTTTAAACGCGTTTTTCTCAATATTATATTTCTAAATCTTGTGTACACGATACAGAAGGATCTATTGGACCAATTGAACTCCTAACGCGATTTTTCGTTAGGTAATGATAAAATGTCGTCGATAAACTAAAAAAATTCCTAAATAGTTGCATTTTCTCCTTTGAATTTACATTATTAAGTCGAAATTTTTAGTGAAAAATCGTAACTTTTTCAATAAAGCTCAAAATTTTTGTACTTTTTGTTGGAATTTTTTTAGTTTATCGACGAGATAATTTTATAAGGATTAAAAAAAAACTTTTATTTTCCTGTTTCAGATGAACATTAGAGGTTCTAGGATGTACACAAACTGACGATGCGCGCGGCGTAGAGCTGTGAAGATTTATAAATATTGCGAAAAAGATACATTAATCATTAAAATAGAAACTTTTTTGTATTGTTTAAATATAGAACATAATATCATGAAACTTTGAGAATGATTCGCTTTGTAGTTATTGAGAAAAAAATTCCTAAAAATCACTATTTTTTTAAGCGCTCTAAAGTGTATTCCCCCCTTAAGGGCTTCTATTAGGTATACCTGCGAGTACTCGCAGATATGACTGTGCGTGCTTGACCAGGTATAAATGTACGTAGTGCAGCAGCGTGCTGCAGTTCGAAGCAGTGCGTCCGTCTTGTACATATTTTTCCACAGTCTTCTTCCTTTTAAATGTATATGTTTTATTCTGTGTGTGACAGTTGAAATGTACAAACACGAGCGTTATACATAGACTATTTCGAGTAATCAAATATTAGCCAATGGCGGTGTTTAAAAAATCAAGGGATTGTTTGACCTATAATATAATATATATAATGTATAATAATTTCATTGTACATGACACAATTTCTTTTATGTATATAAATTTATTTATTACCATTACTCGTGCGTGACGCTCTTCACTTTTTACTTTTTCCTTTCTTTCGAATAAAAAGAAAAAATAAATAAAAGAGCTAAATATATTAGCGCACAAATTTATTTTTAAATGTGGACAAATAATTCTGTCACCCAAATATAACTGTTAAATGAAAAAAAAAAAAGAAACACAGTTGATTCATGTATATCATCCGTGCCTCCTTTTGCAAGAGTGCCATTTATATTATATTATGTATTTCCTTAAGTCCTACAACTTTTACAAGAATCGAACAACCAAGATATTTAAGTGGGCAGAGTTCACACACACACACTGTACATTTACACGTTGAGTGTCGTGGTGGTCACCGATGATCGTTGCTGTTTTGCTTAAATCGATTACCATAATATCGGTGGCACTGAATATTAATGTATTCGTTTTGAAATGAACTGGACTATAGTGTAAGGTGCAAACTTCATTATCAAATAATTAATAATAATTATTAAAACCGCTAATCGTTCAAACGAATTAAATAGGCAAGCATAATACGAGAAATTTGGTCACCTTCAAAATGAACAACCAGATTCGTTATAAAATTTGAAGGAACCCAAGTCCATTCAACATAATTGAAGTTGCTTCAAATTGAAAAAAAAACAATACTCATTTTATTTTACATATATTTACAACACTTCAATAATTTATGGAATTCAAAACATTTTTTACAAACATAAATTACAAAACAATTTACTACTAATCTACATTTTGTGTGTGTGAAAGGGATTTGAAGGAATCATGATGTTCCGGTGATATATATCGTAATATAGGTCAATTATGTCCTTGAAGTTTGCTGTTGTAATTTGTCTGATATTTTTATACAGTGGTGCCAATACAATATTTTCGAACTTTCTTGGTCTACCCTGACGTGGTAATAAATTCAAGACTTTAAAATTTTCGTTCTCATTCATTGATGTCTTATAGAAAATTTTATACGGTTCATTTCTGACAAAATGCATTCACCATATTTTTAACTAGAGTATTGATTCTCCGTTAGAATTCTTTACCCTTTTAAAAATTGCGTCTTCTAATAATTTTGTTAATACAAAATCTTCTTGTCTCATTTCATGTACAATAAAGTTATTACCTTTCCGACACTTTTTGATAATATTGTAATAATCTCGGGGGACAAACAGTAAATTATTTTTTTTAATGTCATTTCTACCACGCCAAAATCTCTATCATTTGGTAAAAACGAATGTCCTGATATTAAAAATTTGTGATCTATGATTTCCATATTATTTTCAACAGTTTGGACAATGTTTAGCAACATTAAAGCTACTTTAATGTTTCTATTTTGCCCTGTACACACGTCACTGCAAACTAAAATGTGTCTTTCACTTCTTAAATTTTGAACATGTTTTAGGATGTATGTTTCATCCCAAACGTACATGTGAACATTATCGTTATGAAAATTGTTAAATGCTAATTAATTAAAATTACCTTCATCACTGCCTTCGGACATTATCAATGATAAATATCTTAATTTAAGTATAAATCGACTTAGGCCACTCTCAAAATAAACGGCTCAATTATTGAACTAACTCTGAAAACTTATGTGTCCAGAATTATCGTATTTACTCGGAATATAAGTAACCTTAAATGCTTTATTGATAGATAACTTGAAGTTGTACATGTAACCACGGGCAACCGGAAATAATTGACAAATGGACTTAGGCCACTTTCAAAATAAACGGCTCATATGTCGATATATAAAATTTGCATAAAAACACGCAGTCCAGTGATTACATATGTTTCGAAAGGATAACGACGAGGAATACCGTAAATAGTCTAACACTTCCTATAGAAATACAATAAAGGAAGTACCAGAAGAAAGAAGGTCAGGGGGCGAGTTAGAGTGGCCGAGGGTGTTGAAACAAAGCGGAAAGAGGAAGGGGGTGGGGGGTGGCGGAAGAAAAGAGGAAAAGTAAACCGAAGAGGAAAGACTAACAGCAGGATAAATCTAGGGTGGAAGTATTAACAACAAGGTTGAGATAGGACGGCATACTGATGGCAAAGGAAAGTAGTTCCAACTTGAACGTCAGCCTTAGCTTTAGCTTTAGTTCTAAAGGAGATGGTGCAAATGTTGTTTTCAGTATTTATGCTTTTCTACACGATGATATCCTAAATATGTAACAGAATCCTCGTCGGCAAATAGTGGAAAATGTGAACAGCAAAAGATTCGACGACGAAGATATTCTTCAGAAAAGATCCGATAAGAACGCGTATGTACAACGTGATTTACTCGTAAATGTAAGAAAAGTTCGACTGTAGACCCTTGGATTTTTCCGTGTTAATAACAACTGCAATTGAATAAAGTGCAGCAAAATAAAAGTTTTAATGAAATTGGACGCGTATTCTTGCTCAACTGAAACGTTTGTATACGTAGATCAGAACAGTGCATTTAATTTCTGCTTTACTTAATTAGCTTCGCAAAAGACATTGTTACTACTGACTCGAACTGAGTTTATTATGTTTGTTTTCGCGTCCAATTAATTTTCAATGCACATCTTTCTCAGCTCTGCATTATTTATTATATGGTACCCGCTGTATGGCATTTATTCGATTATACATATTTTTCGAGCGTGATTTTTGGACACCAAAGGCCAAAGCTGGCGTTTTTTACTGCTTGACAAGCTTCCAAATTGGGATCATTAACATTTTAAATTTACGACATTATAATCTTGATTATTTGACTGGAACGCGGCCCAGGGCCAATTTTAAACTTGTAATTTTTTATGGGCTCACGATTTAAGCCGTAGATTTTTTAAAGCAATTAGGTCTTCCCCAGAAAGGGGAAACTCGGTGTCTATTGCAACAGAAGAGAGTAGTTAACGTGCTAAGCGCTTTTATATGTTTGAAATTCATTTATTCCCCAACATTTAATCTTACTAATCAAAAGAAACGCCATTGTAATCGTCGTACAACATTCAATAAAAATTGTATGAAACGATTGGAAAACGTGGAAATAACTTAAAGCCATAAAAGGCACTTTCTGAATTTTTATATCAGGGACGAGATAAGAAAACTTAGAAATCGTGATCTATACTTTCTTTTATGCAATTATGACCAATAAAATTTTTAAAAATATTTATATACGTGGCAGCTAGGAAATTAATTCTTCCAAAATTTAATTCAACCAAAATTTTGAATAAAAGTTAGCCGTTGGGAAAGGGTGTAGGTCACGAAAATATTCGGACGCTTTTTAAAACGCAATAATTTTTTTAAAATTAGACTAAGCAACTTGAATTTCTTTTAGACGATAGAAAAACTAGCCTACTAGATAATATGCGACGAATTTTAAATAAAAATGTCAATTGTTTGGAATTATAAAAGCAATGAAAGAATAATGCTTTCAAGCGTTTTTATCTGAGCTTTCAACGAAAATTCAAGCACTGCTTTTTGTAGATTTCGCGGTGACTTGCATGCTAATGTAAAAATGCCTAGATTTCTTACAATTATGGTTGAAAAACTGCAATTTTCACTATTTTTATTTGTTTATGGCTCATAAGGACTATTGCCGATTTAGATCAATTATTCAACATGCATATAAATTATAAAGATGTGCAAAAGGTAACGTTTAAACTTTGTTTATAAACTCAGATAAAAACGTTTAAAAACATAAATTTTCATTTCATTTACCATTCCAATCAATTGCAGTATTGACAAACCACTTTTTCGCATGTTATCTAGTAAACCGTCTTCTATTATCTAAAATAAAAATTCAAATTGGTTGGTCCAATTTCAACACTAGAACTACCTGAGGTATCAAAATGACTTGTTTCTAATTTTTTCGTTCACAATTACTGTAATTATAAAAATATTTCCACGATTATTTCATTCACAGTTACTGTAATTACAAGAATATTTCTACGATTACTTTTTCAATAAACTTTTTAATTACTGTACATATCGACATGACAAATGTACGAAATCTAAATAAATGCATTCTTGTCGTCACTCAAAAGGAGAGTGTACTAGTCTCGCTAAAAGATCAGTAGTTCCAGTGTTAAAAAATTTATGTCCGAATATTTTCATGGCAGACTGTATCAGGTCTGTAAATATGAAACCGAAATTTACCCATGCGACGCGTTAGCTGTCAATGTAGTTTCCGTCAAACTGCGTCATTGACGTCATTTTTTTGTTTTGACATCCGATAAAGATTTTCAACTTACAACTGTGGCGGCTCTACCACCTACTCTCGCCGGTAGAGGGACAGTAGGACGAGACTTTCCCGCTAGTTCCTGATCCGCTTCCAGTTCATACATGTATATACCATCCTTAACCACTTTCCACTACCCAGCGTCTGAGGCAGGGTCCGCTAGTCAGCCTTACCCGCGAGTCCTCTAGCGGACCTAGGACGAAACGCTCCCCCTTCCTTCTTTCCTTTTCTTTCTCTCTCCACAACACTTTCAGCAGCCGCCACACAACCATACAAGTTTCATACAACAGCATAGTTTTTAATAGTATTGAACATGTCGAATTTTGTGCCTGGACACTACGATGTGCGGACAGCATCGATTTTCTGTTACCATTTGAAAAAAATTGCTGCGGAATCGCATCAAAGCTTCCGGTGAGCATGCTCTTAGTAAATCACAGTGCTTTGAGTGGTTTAAAAAATTTTAAACTGAAAATTTTCACGTGAGAAACGAAGAACGTGGAAGGCCACCGAAAAAGTTTGAAGACAGCGAATTGCAAGCATCGTTGGATGAGGATAACGCTCAAAAGCAACGACAACTCGCGAATCAATTAAATGTGACGCGAGAAGCTGCCTCCATATGTTTGAAAATCATGAGGAAGATCCAGAAGATAGGAAATTGGGATAAAAAGGCAAAACCGGTCAAGGAAACGATCGAGGCATTTATTTGGTAAATACTTTCGCATGAGCGTTGCTCACCAGATTTGGCCCCATCTGATTATTACTTACAGTGGCTTAAAGTAAAATTCGGACACTGAGATTTTTGGGCCTTATGAAGCGATTGCTAGGGTAAGAAAAGAATATAAACAAAAAATAAAGCTATTTTTAGTAAGCTTCATTCAAGGTTATATAAATTCACTAAAAACAAAAACAAAATTTATTTACAATAAGCCATAAAAAAAAAACGAAGTTTAAAAAGTAAGGGAATTTGATCTCAAAATAAAACTCGGACAGTAGAAAATTTTCTTGTAGATATGTATATATGTTTTATGCTATTTTCATTTGATATTAATATTTTGTTGGTAGTCCTTTATTTGCTCTTACAGCTTTTAATCGATTCGGCATGGACCGTACTAGTTTTTCGCAATACGGAGGATCAATATTTGCCCATTCCTCTTTTAATGCTTTTTTTAAATCTTTAGCATTGGAAATAATGTGGCTTTTCAATTTTTCTTCTAAGTACGCCCATAGATGTTTGATTACATTCAAATCAGGTGATCGAGCGGGAGTTTCGATTACATGTGGGCAATTATAAAGTAACGATAGACGAATATTACGATTCTGATGCATTGGATCATTGTCCTGGTAGAAACTGTAAGAATCAGCAATACCTAATTTTTCTACACTATCCCTTAAATTGTTCTTCAAAATCTGTAGATATTTTGTCCGATCCATGATCCCGTCAATAATGTGGAGATTTCCTGGTCTGGTTCATCTGACATGCATCCCGACACCATTAATGAACCTCCCCCATGTTTAACAGTAGGTCGTAAATTCTTATGCTTGTACTCCTCATTAGGTTTTCTTCAAACATAAGTTGGTCCCTCGGAACGAAAAATGTTAAATTTACTCTCGTCTGTATATAAAACTATCCTTCAAAATGAAAAATCTTCATTTTTGTACAATTTCCCGAATTGCAATCTTTTTGAACGATTTATTTTGCTCGCAAGTGGTTTCTTCCTTGCAATTCTCCCATTAAAATTATTTTTTCTTAATATAATCCTCACTGTTTCTGGATTAGCTTCTTTTCCTAAATATATTTTAGCTTCAGTGGCTAACTTCGGGGCACTTAATTATGGATTTTTTTTTTAATTTGTTGTACCATCCAATGCTCCTCGGATTCTGTGAAGATCTTCCGTTTACTTAGTATTGGTTTATTTCCCACATTATTTCTGGATCTAATGCGTTTTATAATGTCATGAACTGTAGAGAGACTGCGTTTCACTGTTGATGCAATATTTCGTACAGACAAACCGTCTCTAAATTGACTTTTAAGAAGTTCCCGGAGTTCTAACGACGTTTGTCCACACTGTCTAGCCATTTTGAGAAATTAAAACAACACTTTACAAAAACTAACGACTTACGTCAACTAAAACCTATATAAAATGAAAGTATGAAAAAATGAAGTGTGATTCCCTGTGTTACATTTGTTTTTCCCACAGGTTTACCAACTGTCCGAGTTTCAGTTTGAAGCTAGTTTTCATGACTTTTAACATTTCCATTTTGTTTTGAATTATCGTGAATAATTTCTGTCTTTGCTTAATAAATTTTATGTGATCTTAAGTGTAAATTATTGAAAATAATTTTGTTTTTCATTTAATTTGTTTTCTTATACTAATAATAACCTCAGAAAGTGAAAATATATCGGTGTCCGAGTTTTACTTTGAGCCACTGTATTTGCATCGATGGGACACACACTTGCCGAGCAACGCTTCAAATCTTACGAAAATGTACAAAAATGGCTCGATGACTGGTTTGCCTCAAAAGAGGAACAGTTTTCTTGGCGTAGCATCCACAAATTGTCAGAGAGATGGGGAAAATGCATAGCTACCAATGGGCAATCTTTGATTAAAATACAATTATTATTGTTCAGGCTTTCGGGTGTAAGTCGTGTCCCAAAGGGAGAGATTTCCGAACGTTTCGCAAGCATTGCAGCTAGCTTCATCAGGGGGTCGGAAAACACACTTATACTGATTAAAATATTTCATATCACTTTCATACAATAAATGTAATAAAGTTTTATTTTTACATAGCAGGTATCTTTTCTAACCTTCATAATCTACATTTTCAAAGGTCTTCTGCAGATTCAACTTGATAAAATTGCGAAAATAATATGTACCACTATTTGAATGAGCCATCGAAGCAAGCGGTGAGTGGATTGAAAATGTAGCGATAGATATCTCAAACACTGACGACTAAATTGCGGATCTTTGTGAGAAATAAAAATGTTCTACATTCGTTGCTAGGTATGGGAGCCATTTGAGAACGCTTCCTTGCATCTAACCCGTTATATTCGAAGCAATTTTAATTCCAAAATCAACTTATTCCTTGATCTATAATACACTGTATATGTTTTACTTTTCAGTTATAACACTCACATTTCTATCGATTTCAGAAATGCAACATAGTGATTCAAATGTTATTTCGGATAATAGTGTGGCAATTTTTAGTGGGACAGTCCCAAAAGAGGAACAATTTTTTGGCGTGGTATCCACAAATTGTCAGAGATGGGAAAAACGTATAGCTACCGATGGGCAATACTTCGAATAAAATATCTCGTTTCATTTTCATACAACAAACGTGTACTTTCTATAAGAAAATTCCGGTTTTATGTTTACATACTGGGTATGTATATATAACAGACCCATAGGTCATAATATTATATCTCGATCGAAACGCTTCGTAACGTTCGCATTCTGAAATCGGACATTTCATATGTAAGTATCCAATAGTGTTTCTGCTTTATTCCCGCATACAACCGAAGGAATCCTCGTAAGGTTTCCGTGAGGCGGGCAACGAAAATTCCCATAAAAATCAGTGGTTACGCGGTGGAAAGTTGTCGGGCAGCAAACAGTAGGGTTCAGAGTGACGAGGATTCGGTGGTCGGAGGGTCTCGGCTATCGCGAGGGCAAAATAAGAAGGATAAGGGAGAACGGACAGGAAAGATACGGCGGCTGCCGATACGGCCGCGACTCGTCTTCTCGTACTACAGACGTACATCGGGTTTACTTTAGATCCGCAGTGCATACAGAGCGCAGACAGGTTTTATTAACCCCCTCGACCACTCCGCGGACGTGTACCCCGGATATATGCGCTTTCCCTACGAGTTGCTTCCTCGATGTTCAAGCGAAAGCTGGGTATACTCGCGGCGATCGATCCTTGGCACGATGCCACCGATGTTTCTTCTCCTTCTCTCTCTCTCTCTCTCTCTCTCTCTCTCTCTCTCTCTCTCTCTCTCTCTCTCTCTCTCTCTCTCTCTCTCTCTCTCTTTCTTTTTCCTTCTACCTTCTCCCCTTCCTTTCCTTCTTTCTTCCCCCCCCCCCCCCCCCCTTCCTAGACGATCCTTCTTCTCCTGTTCTTTCCGTTCGTCGCGGGATCTCCACGCATTCCTTTCCCACGAGCTATGAATTTGCTTTCGATGATATTGTTCTAGCGTCGCCTGCACGCTCCCGATAAAAATCTAGGATCGTTCGCGGGGAACAGCCGGGCATTATGGTAACCGTTCACGATACCCGGCATCGAAAACTGAATTTTAACGAGGAATTTAGGAGGACGACTCGGGGACGGCCTCCGGAGGCTCCGCGCGCTCGTGAACGCACGCGATTGAAACGCGCGGTTACGGATTTCGGGGAGGGTTGATAGAATTCCACTCGGTTACGCCCTACAATTAGATGCGATTGGGATAATGCGATTAACACCGCGTACGTTTCTCTTTTTCAGACGCGAAGCTGAATCCGGTGTAGGGTGTCTTAAAATTATAGCGGTTCTTTTGAACGACAAGCAGTATCTGTGTAACAGACAATCGATTCGAGATGATTCCTCAATTCAATTTATTTAAAATTGTTTCAATGAATATTTTGTCAACGTTTATCTATCGATCGCCACGATAATTGGTACCAATCGGTAGCATTAATTGATAAAATGGTGACGATAGCGACGACACAACAGTGGTTTCAAATAAACAGGATTCTACTTGACTTTCTACTGCTACTTATCGGTTTACCCAAATTACTCGAAACTGGAGCCGCTCGTTTATCGCAGCAACCCCATCGGTTTCACTTTCTCGACACACCCTACGCGTCGAGTACGAAGGGTTGCATCGCCAGTAATCATGTTTGCCGTGACCATTTTGCAACGTCACAGTACATCGCGGATCTTCATGCAAAATAAAAGAGTTTCTGTGTGAATCGAACGAATCTTTTAACACTTTGACTGCCACGTCACCCATATATGGGTGACAGAATTATTTGTCCATGTTTAAAAATAAATTTGTACACTAATATATTCATTGCACTCAATTTAGTTCATAACTGGAGACCACGAGAAGGTTGAAGGATAACTATGTGTCAGACATTTTAAGTTTTCAATTGTTGCTGCATTAAATAAATCACTTTGATTTTGTGGAATTCTTAAGACTGTTGGTTGGGCAGTTAAAGTGTTAATACGTTTGATAGTATCAAAATTGTACAACAGCATTTTTAAATTCTTTTAATTCTTTTAATCCTTTTAACACTAGTACTGCCAAGTACTAAATCCGATCGATGTATATTGCCTTGTAATAATGACAAAATTGCATCCATTCAGATCTCGTACAAATTCATTCAAAATTTTCTGGTGGAAATGTTTTTATAACTTCAGTAATAGTAACCGAAAATATCAGGAACCAGTCATTTTGATTGAAAAAAACCGACAATTTATTGGGTTGTTCGGAAAGTAATTTCGTTTTTTCCCGACAGAGGATTTAATTGTATTTTTTTGCACCCAACTTCACAGTTAAGCCGCATAATTATTATATGTTTTGAGAGCTGATATAGCAAGGCTTGTGTGTGAAAAAGTCCAATTGATTCTACGCAGTAGTTTTTGGTTGGTGCCCTTTTAAATATGGAGAGCAATAAGCAGCATTTTCGTCATATTTTACTTTTCTACTATAGAAAGGGTAAAAATGCTATTCAAGCGAGACAGAAATTAACCGATGGGTATGGAGAAGAAGAGTTGACAGTACGCCAGTGCCAGAACTGGTTTGCAAAATTTCGATCCGGCGATTTTGATGTCGAAGATGCACCACGTTTTGGAAGGCCGGTTGAAGCTGATAAAGACACGATAAAGGCATTAGTTGATGCAAACCGGCGAATAACAACACGTGAGATCGGTGAGAGGTTAAATTTATCAAATGTAACCGTTTATGACCACTTGAAAGGCCTGGGTTTAACCTCGAAGCTCGATATATGGGTTCCCCATGTTCTCACGGAGAGAAATTTCTGTCGTCGCGTTGACGTCTGTGATTCGCTTCTTAAACGTCACGAAAATGATCCATTTTTTAAGCGCATCATTACTGGGGACGAAAAATGGGTTGTATATAACAATGTCAAACGCAAGAGATCATGGAGCAAAAAAGATGAATCGGCTCAAAGCATTTCCAAAGCCAATATCCATCAAAAAAAGGTGATGCTGTCTGTTTGGTAAGATTTTAAAGGAATCGTTTTTTTGAGCTTTTACCGAATAACACAACAATTAATTCGGAAGTCTACTGCCATCAGCTGGACAAACTGAATGATGCACTTCAACAGAAATGGCCAGAATTAATCAACAGAAAAGAAGTAGTGTTACACCAAGATATTGCGAGACCTCATACACGTTTGGTTACTTGCCAAAAGCTTTTACAGCTTGAATGGGATACAATGCCACACCCACCATATTCTCCAGATCTGACACCTTCGGATTATTATTTGTTCGGGTCAATGCGAAATTTTTTAGACGGTAAAACCTTCACTTTAAATGAGGAGGTCAAAAACCACTTCGATCAGTTTTTTGCCAGCAAAGACCAACAATTTTATGAGCGTGGAATCATGCTACTACCAGAAAGATGGCAAAAGGTATTGGACCAGAATGGCCAATTTATAATTTAATAAAATATTTGTTCATTATATGAAAATTGTCTTTCATTTTCACAAAAAAAAACGAAATTCCTTTCCGAACAACCCAATAACTGAGAAGCAATCTCGTTGCAATTTGCAGAAATCTTCGACTCAGATTACAAAAGAACAAACCAGAAGATAAAATCTGTTGACATCGTATCCGTCGATAAATATCTCTCGAGTCGTTCGCTAGTTATGCAATGCCAAATGATAAATGAATAAAAAGTAAAAACTAAATCTGCAAAATATGCCTGCAACATCCACAATAACAATAACTAACGTGAAAACGTTGAATATCAAAGTACTCGGAACTTGATAAATAGTTCTTCGATAGTCAGCGATGATAGATGATAGTCAGTGATTGCCCTATAGAATTCTCCATCGATTACTTTTTGAAGGAAATTGCTTAACGCTCGATCGAAAGTTACTGGAACGATCAAACTGCAAATGATTTTGATGGAACCATGCGTGGGAAGTTCGAAGAACAGAAACGGTAAAAAAATGTATTAACCCTCTATGAGCCGAATTATTTCTTAAATATAAAAAAATGTATGCAACGGAAAATCACAATAACAAACCTCTATATGCAAATTAAAAGAAATTTACCAGTTTAAACAATTTTATTATAATTTGTAACTTTGAAACTTTGCGGTAACAACGACTTACGATGGTTGCACTTCTGTGCATAAAAGCTTAAGCGTGAAATTTCGTAAAACAGTTTGCACTTGGCGTTAAACATAGATGTACGTTGCACTTGGAACATTTTATTTTTAGAATTCCATTGTTGGATCACACTGTAGTGCATATGTATTGGTATAGTCAACTATATCACTTATAATTTCCCTGTCAAGTAATGTTCGAAAATGGGTCACAGGGGAGTAGGGTCCTTCGGGGTCTTCAGGGCAATCTCCTTTCCAATGTCGATGACAACTACTATTCGTCTGGGATAATGATTGTGTTTTATGGTTTATGGTTTTATGTTTTATGGTCCGGAATTTTCCTTATCCGATGATGATTCGGTACTAAATTCATCGTTACTGTCAATAATATTTACGCGTCGTCGGGTAAATACTATTCGATGATCTTCATCGAATTCAGAATCTAATAAAGAATTTTCGGATCTATTACCGCTAATGTGTCTAAGTCTAATTCCCCTATTACGTTTATGTGATTATGTATCCTGTTACGTCGTAACAACATTATATACAAGCACATATAAATTTTGCGACACTGTACAAATTGAGCACCCAGTATATTCCTACAAGCCGGCGTTTTGGAAATCCCCAGCAATAAACCACCCCTACGTCCAACATCTTGCGACCAGGCGCAACGGCGAAACCGAACGTTTACCTGCGATCACGCTGCTTGACCAAGCCAACATCGACTCTGATTGGTGCGCTTACATGAACCATTTTCTGTATAAATACTGCACACTTTTCACACTCTAGGCGATTCACATTTCAAACGTTACTGAAACAACATCAACTCAACTAAACCGGTCGTTTGTAAATCCGTATTATTTTCGTAAGAAAAACCAGTACGTCGGAATTATTAAACTCAGTTCTGCGTACTTAAAAGTCGTGAGTCTTTATAATAGTATTTGCACCACCCCTAAATGTCGAGCCTTGTTAACCAGTTAACTGTGGCGCCCTCATTTGAAAGCGCGCACCGTTTTGTGTCGCCAGAATCGAGCCATGACGAGTATACTCGTCAATCACAGAGTAAATTGTGCTGGTAAAATATTGGATCGAAAAGATCGGTTTATTTTATAAAATTGACAATTTTATTACTAATGTTTACTTATTTGGTTAACATACACATATATTACATACATATTAAACTAAAAACGTTTGTTTTTAGGCCTCACGCATTTGTCTCATGACTGACCATAGCTGAAGGAACCCTATTATAAATCAACTTTCTGACTTTTGCCTTTTAGGCTAACATCTAAAAAACGTTATCATCGCACATAAATAAATTCGTTATGCGAACTGGTAAGCTGTTTCAGCCGGTGCATACGGGGACGCATGAGTTCATCTCAAATTGTTTATATTTTTTATTTGCTAGTTTTATTCCGCCATGGCCTCAAAATATTCTAAACGTCTTGAAATTTGAGAATATGTTTTGTTTTTCTAAAAAATTACAATTTAAATAGCCAATGGTCAGTACTTTATACGCATGACGAGTATATTCGTCAATACACAAAATCGTGCCACTTCTCCATGACGAGTATATTCGTCAATCACAGTTAACTGATTAAGTTAAGCGCTCGAAGCGCAAAGATAAATATAAAACGTTCTTACAAAACGATTTACTATTTATGCGCTCAAAACATATCCATATTTTGGGTATATAATATATAACTCTGAAAATAGAAGAAAGCACAAGCATTATCCTAAATATACCAAAATCTATCGTAACAGCCTACTGTAACCTGAAAGTCACAAAACTGTATCATACACAAATAACAAATAACAAATAAATTGTTATCGATATGTAAACCCAAAGCTATTATGTACGCTTTGTTTTGTTTAATAGATAGAATATAATAGAATAGATAGAAGCACAAATAATGTAAATTGTACGAGATAGTTCTGTTGGTTTCTATCTGCAGACAACTTGCAAGGCATTTACTTTGATATTTCAGTTTGACGGTGCTGTCAACCGTTATCAATATTGTTATTTGTTACCTCAGAGAGTGTGTTGCGCGTACAAGTAATAGTATTAATTTTTGCGCGTACAAGTAATAGTAATAAATTTTGCGCGTACAAGTAATAGTATTAAATTTTACATGCACGAAAGGAAACGAACCATGGAGAATAAAACTAGTTTAGCTCCAAAAATATCTTAAATTTTGGAGTTGAAATGGCTTGGAGTGCAAAGGGTTAACTCTATGGAATAGTAATTTCGTGCGTTTTGAAAGTGTACTTAATATTTAGAGATGATGCAATGGTTCAGGTGTTTCCCAAAATCTAAAAATTCATTTCTTTCCATATGCTATGTTATTGTGTCTTAACAAGACTCAGCAATATTAGTAAACCGTAGTCTAACACACGTCTCACCGCACTTATTAAGTGTGAGTAAAGAAAGGGCGATAATGAGATAGACCGATACACGAACTTTACATATAAAATGCATATAAACAAATAAGTTGTTATCGATATGCAAACCCAAAGCTATTATGTACGCTTTGTTTTGTTTAATAGATAGAATATAATAGAATAGATAGAAACACAAATAATATAAATTGCACAAGATGGTTCCGTTGGTTTCTATCTGCAGACAACTTGCAAGGCATTTACTTTGATATTTCAGTTTGACGGTGTTGTCAACCGTTATCAATATTGTCATTTGTTACCTCAGAGACATTGTTTAATTTAGACATATACGTTATCTTATAAAAAAGTAAAATCATTTGGTAAAATGTCGATATATTAACATGTGACTTGAATGTTACACGGCCCTATAAAGGGTTAAGAATTGTTAGCACAAATGTAGAATTCGAGCATGAAATTGAAATGAAATTGTACATGTTATGCGCGTATGGATCGTTTGCTCTCAATGAGAGGATTTAAGGAATAATGGAAGCGCTGACTGAATGTAGTCGACTATCAATCAGCTAATTACGCCCGTTATTCTGGATTATTCAGCCGCCATAGTTAATCGACGACTTTCGGGGTGTTTCGTCGGGACAGAGGTAACACCCAACCGAATATCCCATTCGAACAGATTAGAATTCAGCGGCTGCACCTGACGTTACATCACCAGAACTTCTAATTCGATCCTAATCTTGACAAAGTGCGTGTTAGATCCAATTATAGAACATTTCCAAAACTGGAAATCAATTGTAACGACGCCTCTGTTGTTTTCGTGTCTCGTCGTTTTCAAGTTAATCAATGGCAACAAGTTACTGCAAACATATTGTATTCACGATACACATAATAACTATCCTCAACAATAAGTGAACTGCAGATTTTATGCATCTATAGCAAAAACAAGCAAAATTTAAAATGGTTAAAAATTTTAAAGAAATTTCATAATATCTATACATAATTTTTAACTTGCTAAGATTATTTTAATTAAAAAGAAGACGAGTTTCTATATGGCTGCTCTCTCTTGAAGCTGATGCAGAGAATTTTTAAAGCGCGCGTAAAGTCGCAGTTGCAGCACGCAATTGCAACGACACGAGGAAATAAAAATGATTAAATATCCTAATATAGGTAATATCCTTGTTCAACATTCCTAACGAAACTTAAACCTAACAAAAATTTTCAGCATCCAGTCCGAGTAATTGCCGTAACATCGAGACAAACTCGTGATGAAAATTTCATACAAAATCCACTAAATGAGCCGTTTATTTTGAATGTGGCGTAAGTCCATTTTAAAAAAATTCGAGTCATCTATCATAATAGTTACATTTTTACAAGATCTTTTCATTCTGAGGCAACTTGTTACTAATATATTTAAAATCGTTAAGATTTTGTAACACGAAAATTTGTTGGTTGATGAAGCGATGAAAAAGTTTATTTTGAAAGTGGCGTAAGTCCCATTGTAAGAGTTTCAAATGGATATGGAAAATAATTATGCAATAAACTTTTATGAGATCTCAGCTTTATGTTTAATTATCAAAGTAACAGTTGAATTATCAATGTGCAATGAATTTGTTTTAAACAATGGAACAGTGCCTGTCCACAGAAAATGCGATTTTTAAAAGGCTAAAAAATACTGACGGTGAAAGAGTAAATTGATTTAAAGTATGTTGGATGAGATTTTTGAGAACCGATTCATATAAGTTATTCCATGAAACGACAATGAACGAGTATGCACCATTCAAAACATTGGATGTACTACCGTAACGGGGAAGGCCGAAAAACTTTAATAATCTCCAGTTGGCATCGCTATACAAAAAACCGAGGCCACTCACAAACCTAAAATATAAGGACTTAATGGATTTATTACATTATATACCACCTGCACACCACAGTTATTTTAAATCCCTCCCGCGTACATAAACTGGAAAAGACTGAATAATAATTAATAAAACTATATTAATTTTAATGTAAACATTATTTAACAAAGAATGAAAGTTGAACATTTTTTTTGATTTTATAACATAAAAGTGTATCCATTTATTTTAATTTCAAGGGAAATTTACTTTTCCTATGGACTTGTGCTTTCTTAAGAATTGAAAACGTCGTTTCATTGATTTTGAAAATGGCGTAAGTCCATTCATAGCCATAAAAAATATATTATTTCTTCAATAATGTTAATTATGCTAATTGGGATGATAAATTTGACACCTTTAGGAACCCAAAAACATTATTCTATTATGCTATCTGTTACCCATATTTTTGCTCGATTCGAGCATAAATAGACTTAAGCCACTTTCAAAATAAGTGGCTCATATATGTTTTTATCGACTTGCGAACTACTCTGTTTTGTACGCGTTACTACATTTTGATTTTGTTAAATAAACGTCGGAGATAGATTCCCTCGATCGAGCAATCAAAGAAAACCTACAGTAGAGAGTTGTATCAACATATGTTAGCTTCTTAGCAACTACTTCGTGATTTTGTTTTTCATAGGGATTTAGATAAGGTTTCCAAAGTGGGCATTATTGACGAACGAGATTACTGCGATTGAATGATTTTCACAGAATTTAGCCTCTCCCAAATCAAACGGTATCTCGTATGTATTGGATAGTGGGAAAAGTATTGAGAGATTTTTGTCATTTTTTTATTAAATGTTTTTTTTTATTCAAAATCAATTTTATTGAAGTCTATATTGGCCAATATTGTCTATGACTTCTTGCCATTTTTGAGGTAGAGCTATAATCTCATCGAAACAGAACTTCTGTGGTTCATCGGCTAAAAACTTGGCCAAGTGATTTTCACAGTACTTTTTTGAATCCAACTTTTTATCATCAAAATAGTTTTTCAGAGATCGAAACAAACGATAATTTGTTGGTACATGGTCTGAGCTATACGGTCGATGTATCAAAATTTCCCAGCCAAGCTCTCTCAATTTTTGTTTGAGCAATGATTCGCAGATGGAAACTCAATCCATCAAATGTTTCTCTGTTAAATCATGAGGCATCCAAACGTCGAGCTTCTTTTTGTATTCAGCCATCTGCAGATGATCCAAAACGGTTGAACGGCGAATGTTTAATTTTCTAGCAAGCTCATGACTGCTTTTATGTCGATCATGCTTAACCATTTGCATTATTTATTATAATATCGAAATATCCAGAACGATAGCGAGGAAACCATCTACACGCTGTTGCATTCGACAAAGCATCTTCACCGTAAACATCACAAATTTTTTCTCGGACTTGTGTAACGATTTTGCCTTTTTCATAGTAAAATTGCAAAACATAGAGAACTTTTTCATAAATTTCACTCATTTTCACAATAATATTACTTTTAACACGATCGAAGAAATACAAAACTATCGTCATGAAAATTCTAGACTGAAATGTCACCTCTCAAATGCGCGTCAGTATGAAGCAATCTGATTAGTGTTGCTCGATACATGACATCAAACAACATCTAGTGACAAAAGTCTCTCAATACTTTTCCGACTATCCAATATTTTTTGCGTGGTTCACCAATGAACAGTCCTGAAGAATGCGGTTGATTGCGAGGTGCAATCGAGTAATCAAGAAATACTGCAATTGTTTCGTGCCATGGAATTGTGGATATCGACAAACACGTTGGAAATCAGTAGAATAAGTCCACCGATGTTAGTAGCAAGACAAGCAGACGATAAGATCATTGCAGATATTCTTGTATTTGGATGAACAAAGATTAATTAACGTTCGGTGCATAAATATATGCGTTGAAAGCGCAACATAATTAATGACCAACGAATATACCGAAGCATATAATCTGGCGTTATTTTTGGAGAAAATTTGACGCGCCGGTCTTTCGCGAGAGACCGACAGACATTGTAGCACAATTTTACCGTCGGCATTAAAAACCAATTAAAATCCGTGTTTAGCTACTCCTCCGATTTTAGATTGTACTTATTCGAGAAATTACGAGGTGTGAGAACGTACGTTTATTCGACGTCCGGAATTATTTCACGGGGATCGCGACGGGAAAATATTTTTATCCGACGACCGGAGGATATTTATATTTTCATATCATTGTATCCGGCTAGCCGACGATTTTACTACCGGGCATGAAAGAACCGATTAAAGCTCGCCTAAACAGTCAACCGATCGCAGATCGTGATTTTTTAGAAAATTATGTATATCCTCCTTTACACTTCCTTTGTTTCACTGTTCCATTATTTCGTTGTGAAATAACGTATTATTATATCTGTATCGTTATTTGTCGCGAGAAACAACTTCACTGCCGACCAATTAAAACCCTCGTACTCGCTCCGCCAATTTTAGATTATAATTTGATCTAGAGCCGCGTTATTTCTATTTTTATATCATCATTACTTTTCACGAAAGGTCGTCGTCACGTACGCTTGGTCGACAATTTCCTCATTAGCATTAAATGCCAATTAAAAAGCACTGCAACAGGGAACTCACCGAATCTATATTATCATTTTTCGCAAATACGGAATTTAAAAACTGGCATCTATTGGATGTTCATGTGGAATGCGAGTCACATTTCAAATCATTTTCATGTTTCAATCATTGAATGGCGGTTTCATCGTAAGGATTACCAAATCCTTGTAAATCCTTGTATTCAAAATTTTATCTGTACACTTTTGAATCCAGTTTTTTATGGTGCTGTTAATCCTCTTACGAGGGCAACTAAAACATCATAATTTGTATAATAAATTCCCGTCAAATGCCACAACATCAAATTCGAAACGTTTTAAGGTAGAGTCTTTGTAACCGCTTGAATAACTGCAGGATAACTGCCACTGCGCTACATACGTTATTGCAACATATCCCACGGTCGGCGAAGCTCGACTATACAGGGTGGTCCACGCAATTGTTTCAAGTCATAACTCTGTTATTATTGCATTTACGGAAAAATGCCAAAGAAGAAAGATAAATGGTTCGAAGAGCACTACATCTGTAGGCTTTAAAATTTTTTTTTAGATGCAGCAGTGCATGTACAATTAACAATAGCATCATTTCTTTAAATAGAAATGCATATTTTTTTTATACAGATCGATTCTTCTGTTCATTCTACATAAAAAATTATTAGGGTACCATGGCAAAAAAATTATTAGATCTCGAGATATTTTCAAAAAATATCTTTATTGAAGAAGATACTCAAACACTTCATGACTATATTGTAAAGGTAAACACTCTTTCGACATTGTTATCATAACAGAAACTGATTTGTACGAGTAAGCATTTCATCGTTCTGTAGCAATTCACGTATCATAACTCGAATACGAAAACTAGGAATTTGAAAAAGTGTAACTGTATTTCACTAAATTCAAGAAAATGTATTTTACTAACAGTGAGAAACAAGATATGTACGATACTTTTGTGGTGTGTAACAAAAATACGAATGCCACCGCAAGACTGTACCAGGAAAAATATCCAAATCGTCGACAATCATCGCGTCAATTGTTTTTCAAATTGAATAACAGTTTGCAACACTATGGTGCATTTACCAAACCCAAAAGAGAAGTTCCAAAACCAGTAGTAGGAAATGAAAACAACAGAGTGAACATACTTGCTTATTTACAGTGGAAACCACAAGCATCTACACGAGAAATGTCGTGAGAATGCAATGTAAGACTCGGTAGTGTGAAACGAATTTTAAAATCAGAGGAGCTTCATCCGTATCGATTTAGGACATGCCTTACATGCTGGAGATTCAATAAGACGTATGCAATTTTGTCAATTTGTTTTAAACCAAATTCAGATGAACGAAGATTTCCCGCGGCAGATTTTGTAGACGGATGAACGTACGTTCACCAACAATGGTATTTTTAATCGTCATAATGAACATACACGGGCAAGAAGAAATCCATTCCTTAGGAGGAACATACATCACCAAATAAGGTACACTATTAATGTATGGTGTGGGATTTTAAATACCAATATTATTGGTCCATATTTCATCGATGGTGCCCTAAACGGAGAAAAATATCGGCACTTTTTGGAATTTGAATTATCATCTCTTCCCGACGACATTCCTCTCCGAGACAGGTTAAATTGTAAATACTTTCAACAAGATGGTGCACCAGCGCACAACTCACAAGTGGCCATGCGGTTTCTAAAAAATAAGTTTTTCAATAACGTTATCGCAACAAATAGATCAATACGTTGGCCAGCCCGTTCATCTGATTCAAGTCCCCTTGACTTTTTTCTGTGGGGTTATTTGAAAGATAGAATTTATTCAAATCCCATAGATTCTGTAGAGAATCTGAGAGAAAGAATCATACTGGAATGTGCAGCAATAACTGCAGATAATTTAAACGCAGTTATGCAAACAATAAAAAGAACGTTATCAGAAATGTTTAGATAGTAATGGAGAAACGTTTGAGTATCTTCTTCAATAAAGACATTTTTTAATAATATCTGGAAATCTAATAATTTTTTTGCCATGGTACCCTAAACATTTTTTACGTAGAATGAACAAAAGAATCGATCTGTGTAAAAAAAATGCATTTATATTTAAAGAAATGATGAAATTGTTAATTGCACATGCACTGCTGCATCTAAAAACAATTCAAAGGCCTACAGATGTAGTGTTTTTCGAACCATTTATCTTTCTCCTTTGGCATTTTTTCGTAAATGCAATAATAACGGAGTTATGACTTGAAACAATTGCGTGGACCACCCTATATACTGTATATGTACTGAATATGTACCAAACTGTACTGTAAGTCTGAATAAAAGTAAACCCAACTTTTGTTACGCAAAAGGAATTAGTTTCATAATCACACGTTTCGCATGCGTCTTTCGAGTATCGTTTCATCTACGTAACTACCCCTTTGGCATTTCTGACCGAAAAACCGCGTGTACCACGGTTTTCCAAAAAGATTTTCTATTTATTCCTGCTCAAATCGGATAATTCTTTCTGGCCACAGCCGATCTGCTTTAAAAAAAAACCACACTGGTTTCGCGATTCCTGCTGTCCGAAGTCTGTCGACGATAGTGCCACGATATTCCACAAAAATATCCCGTAAAAGTTTCAAAGGGTGATTCTGCGAGGGGTTAGAACAAAAAAATTGTTTTCTCATTTCCCGGTAATTTAGTAGCACGGCCGATAGCCCCTGCCAATTGGATACCCCATTTTGGAATCGTTTCACGCGAGAGCAGCGATGACGAAGCGCGGCGGGCCCGTGCGCGATGACCACTATTAACCGGGGATGAAGGATTACAAACGATCGGACCGGAAATATGGAAAGTACGGTGGTCGACATTCATCGAATCCTCATTGCCATTTGTACCGTAGGAGTGGGGGTGGGTGGATACGCGTTGTAGGCGGTTTTCACCGGTTAATCCATCCGCTTCCATTTTCGCGCTCGTCCGCGCGCGAACAACGAGATCAGCGCCGGTTCCCGAACATTCCCAACAGTAACGTTGCGAGAAAACAAATCGCGCGTCATGTCGGTGGGAAATTCAACAGGTTGAGAAATAGAAGACCTTAGGATTCGACTGGTTCTAAAGTTCAAGCCACTCGACGGGGGAGAAAGAGCCAGCCACGGGCTTCCCTCCCTTTTTCCTACTCTCTGTCTATACCCATCTCCCTCTGGCCCTCTCGCCCTCTCGCCATCGCTCGTTTCCTCGTTTCTTGCCTTACCCGTCCGTTTCTCATTCGCTCCTCCGGTTTTGCTTTCTTTCCACCCCTTCCAACCTAGACTCCAATTCCCATCCGACGAAGAGAAGCTTTTATCTTATTCATTTTCTTCGTACGGTTGTTGCCGCTGCTTTCTTATCCATCACTGTTCGCCCGGTTTCTTTCCTACATCATTTTCTCCTTCCACACGGCCACCGTGTTGCTCCTCGTATAACAGCCACGTTTACACCCCTTTCTACGGGAACCGTAACTGAATTAAAGAGGAGGCGGAGAATCGGCTACCAACCATCAAGGAAAAATTCTACTTGTATTTTATTCATCTCACCGTCGAACGGATGATTGCCCGGCGATCGCGAACGCTCGTCTCGCGTTTATCGAATACCTAGACTATGCTTTCGGAACGCCTTCGATTCATCCCTGTTGGAATGCAACGTAATCATGGCATCTTTGTCGTGGACAAACTGCGTTGATTGAACGCATTCCGTAACTACGATTTGCAGACAGCATTGATTTTCTGTTATCATTTGAAGAAAACTGCAGCGGAATCGCATCGAATGCTTGTCGAAGCTTACGATAAGCATGCTCTTGGTAAAGCACAGTGCTTTGAGTGGTTTAAAAAATTCAAAAGTGGCGATTTTCACGTGAGAAACGAATAATCTGGAAGACCACCCAAAATTTGGAAGACAGCGAATTGCAAGCATTGTTGGATGAGTAGGACGGTCAAACGCGACAACAATTCGCGGATCAATTAACACTTTCACTGCCATGTTGCCTATATATGGGTGACAGATTTATTAGTCCATGTTTAAACATAAATTTTTACGTTAATATATTCGTTGCATTCAATTTAGTTGATATCTGAAGAATACAAGAAGGATGACAGATAACTATATGCCACAAATTTAAAGTTTTCAATCGCTGCTTCATTAAATAAATTAATTTGATTTTATGGAATTTTTGAGGTAATCAGTTGGACAGTTAATGTATTAATTAGGTATGATCGCAATCGACTCCATAATGGACGGTAACGTCCATTAACGGACAGTAACGAACTATAGACTTCACGTGTTCTGAAATATATACTATTATTCGATACATAACAAATTACAAAACAAGTGAGAAGAAAATGTAAAAGAGAAACATAAACGAAGATGCAGCCTTTTAATCGCCATTAAGACTGCAGATTTTAAGAATTTACAACGAAACTATTAGGTAAATCGGAAAGTTCCGTCCGTTTTTTTACAAAAAGTACAGCTATATTCATGAAAGAAAATGAAAAAGTACGTTAATCAAAATATTGTCCATCGTTAGCGATGACTTTTTCCCATCTTTCAGGCAGCAAGCGAATTCTACGTCGAAAGAATGATTCATCTTTGGAGGTTTTCCAGGCGGAGATCCATTTTTCGAGATCTTCGTACGAATTAAATCGTTCTTCAGCAAGTGCGTGTGCCATCGACCGAAACAAGTGGTAGTTAGATGGGGCACAGTCTGGTGAATAAGCCGCATGTGGTAACACTTCCCAGCGAAGTGCTTCTATCGTTTCCTTGACAATTTTTGAGACGTGAGGCCGAGCATTGTCATGCAGCAAAATCACCTTACGCTGTCTCGTTTCATATTGTGGTCATTTTTCGTGCAATGCTCGACTCAAACGGATAATTTGTTGTCGGTAGAGATCTCCTGTGACTGTTTGACCATTTTTTAGCAGTTCATAGTATACCACACCTTCCTGATCCCACCAAATGCAGAGTAAAGCCTTTCTTCCGTGGATATTCCGCTTTGGCGTCGATGTTGAGGGTTGGCCAGGATCACAAATGGTTTTTCGACGTTTAGGATTGTCAAAATAAATCCATTTTTCATCCCCAGTGATGAGACGATGGAGAAACCCCTTTCTTTGTTGCCTAGCAAGCAAAATTTCGCAGATGGTTTTCCGCCTTTCAATGTCTCTTGGCTTGAGTTCATATGGGACCCACTTTCCTTCCTTGTAGACCTTCCCTAAGGCTTTTAAACGGTCGGAAATGACAGACTGAGCACAATTTAACGCTTCTGCAATTTGTTTTTGCGTTTGACATGGATCTTCATCCACCAATGTCTGCAATTCTTCGTCTTCGAATACTCGTGGCCGTCCAGAACGCTCTTTGTCCTCCAAAGAAAAATCACCATTTTTAAAACGTTGAAACCACTCTCTACATGTTTTATCGGAAACAGCATTATCGCCATAAACGTCTACAATCATTCGATGAGCTTCAGCTGCCGTTTTCTTCCAATTGAAACAAAAGACTAACACTTCACGCAAATGACGCTTATTCGGCTCAAATTCCGACATCTTCAATGTAGAAAAAAACGAAGTTATTGATGCAAGCGTAAATTGTTGTGTACTGAGTTTTATTAACAGATGTTCAAACTAAAAAGTTAGTCTTACTTTAGAGGTTATAGTTACCCACAGTACGAGCTACGGCTACTCAACGCTAGATGGACAGAACTTTCCGATTGACCTAATAGATCAAATACAGAGGCGTAAAGAGGCAAGAAGTATTAACCCTTAGCACTCCAAGCCATTTTAACTCCAAAATTCGAGATATTTTTTCACCTAAAATAGTTCCATTGTGCATGAATTGTTTCTTTTCGTGCATGTAAAATTTACTACTATTACTTGTACGCGCAACACTTCAATTTTTATTGATTTTTTTTAACACAAACATAATGGTGTAGAAGTTGTTTTGAAGAATATTATAAATATTCTGAAGAATATTTTAGTGTCGTTTCACAGAAGTCATTGGAGTGCTAAGGGTTAACTTCTCCGTTGATACCCATAATTATCTGCAACTCTCAGCAAGTTTGTAGTCTTCATGCTCAGCGTATGTTCTTCTACAAATATAAGTATGTATGCAGTAATTCGCGATTGCTTAATGTTTTACCATTTTCAACGAGAATATCGTTAAAAAATTGAAAGACAGAGATTACAGCTGCGTAATCCGAAATTAGCCTGAAGATCAAATCGAGTTTTTTAAAGTCGCTGCGCACGTTCGCTCAAGATTTCAAATCTAAAACAGCATCGGGTTCTACGAACACGGGACCGCGGAATCTATCGACGAACGTCTTACCGTCAAACATAAATACGAAACAAATTGCGTTGCAACGAATAGAATACGCTGTACTCAAAACCCGCAAATCGCACGTTTCCGAGCAAATCCAAGATCGATTCTCACGATCGTCCGGTCCCAGGATTTCGCCCCTTCGTGAAGTTATGTTTATCCATTTCCGGGGAAGTGCTGCGGGTAGGATGAAGAGCTTTTAGAAGAGATCTTTCATCCTTGCTCGTTGGTTCGATACAATCCCACCGTCTGGCACTTCAGCTCTTTTTTTCTCTCGGTCCTCTTTTCAGGCTATCTACTTCTGCATGATCTCTCCAGCGCAACCCCCTGCTAGTCCGAACAGTAGGCCATCCCCCAGGGAAGGGGGCTAAAGAGACAGAGAGAGAGAGAGAGAGAGAGAGAGAGAGAGAGAGAGAGAGAAGAGAGGGGCAGGAGGGGGTTGCTACCGGGTATTCGCAACCCCTTCGAGTAGCTCTCGTAACATCGGTAATGCCTATTATATTAAACTCTCGTAGCGAAGGGAGTATCGCGAGGGTTTTGTCAAGTGCAAACGCACAAAGCCAATTTGGGACGGCGTTTTAATCAAAAGTCGTCATAGTAACGGACGGCGCGTCCCCGCAATTTTAAAGCGGACCGATCGGTGGAGAAATGTTTATACGCGCAAAGGCTGCCGTCGCGTATGTCGCCGTCGGCCTCGTCGTTGATTTACACTACTGCCGGGGCCAATTAAGCCGGATACGCATTTAAGAGCACTCCGGGACAATGGCTCCTTCGGCCGCACATTTGAATAATTTTTAAACACGGTTCGAAGCGATGCGAGCGCGCTGACGTGCGCACTTTTGCGCCGGTTAAATATTTATTCTCTTCAACCATTTGCGACACTCTCCTCTTCTCCCCCATCCTCTTCGACCCACCCCTCGTCGACCCCCTTCATTCCGTTCTCTTCTCTGTCCCCGCGGCAACGGGTTTTTGTTAACGCAAAATCATTTGTTCAACGCTGTGTTACACGAGTGCAGTCGCTGTTTTATGAATGGCGATCGGAATTGGCACGATTGCAGAGTGAAACGAGGCTAATGTCACGCTTAAGAGTTTGAATGCTTGCACAAAGTGTACTTCATTCTCTGCGCGAGAGTTTTATCCTTCTCACAAACATTTCGCTATGGTTAATTATATACCTGGCCGCGTGGATACTGTTTTGGTTCATTGATAATCGCGCGCCTTTGTAGGGGGTCGTTTTTATCCTTAAATCCCTAACGTTGCGATTTGTTTTTCAGTTACACTGATTGATACTTCTTTGTGATTTGTAATAGTCGAGGTAAGAAAGCAAAGTTGTATCTATTCGAATGCTTGTGTGTCGTTTATTAACTCACTATGGATAACAACAAGGCAGAGTTTCATTTCGGTTTCAAACAAATTACTAACATACATATTTGAGTCGTTTATTTTGAAAGTGGCTTAAGTCCATTTATGCTCGAATCGAGATATTGAAGGGTTTGCGTTGGATTAAATTTAAAAATATGGGTAACAGATAACATAATAGAATAGTGTTTTTGGGTTTCTAAAGGTGTCAAATTTATCATCTCAATTAGCATAATTAACATTATTGAAGAAATAATATATTTTTTATGGCTATGAATGGACTTACGCCATTTTCAAAATCAATGAAACGACATTTTCAATTTTTAAGAAAGCACAAGTCCATAGGAAAAGTAAATTTC
>CM052094.1:21577390-21603343 GCA_028453745.1 Agapostemon virescens
TAACTTCGGGGCACTTAATTATGGATTTTTTTTTTAATTTGTTGTACCATCCAATGCTCCTCGGATTCTGTGAAGATCTTCCGTTTACTTAGTATTGGTTTATTTCCCACATTATTTCTGGATCTAATGCGTTTTATAATGTCATGAACTGTAGAGAGACTGCGTTTCACTGTTGATGCAATATTTCGTACAGACAAACCGTCTCTAAATTGACTTTTAAGAAGTTCCCGGAGTTCTAACGACGTTTGTCCACACTGTCTAGCCATTTTGAGAAATTAAAACAACACTTTACAAAAACTAACGACTTACGTCAACTAAAACCTATATAAAATGAAAGTATGAAAAAATGAAGTGTGATTCCCTGTGTTACATTTGTTTTTCCCACAGGTTTACCAACTGTCCGAGTTTCAGTTTGAAGCTAGTTTTCATGACTTTTAACATTTCCATTTTGTTTTGAATTATCGTGAATAATTTCTGTCTTTGCTTAATAAATTTTATGTGATCTTAAGTGTAAATTATTGAAAATAATTTTGTTTTTCATTTAATTTGTTTTCTTATACTAATAATAACCTCAGAAAGTGAAAATATATCGGTGTCCGAGTTTTACTTTGAGCCACTGTATTTGCATCGATGGGACACACACTTGCCGAGCAACGCTTCAAATCTTACGAAAATGTACAAAAATGGCTCGATGACTGGTTTGCCTCAAAAGAGGAACAGTTTTCTTGGCGTAGCATCCACAAATTGTCAGAGAGATGGGGAAAATGCATAGCTACCAATGGGCAATCTTTGATTAAAATACAATTATTATTGTTCAGGCTTTCGGGTGTAAGTCGTGTCCCAAAGGGAGAGATTTCCGAACGTTTCGCAAGCATTGCAGCTAGCTTCATCAGGGGGTCGGAAAACACACTTATACTGATTAAAATATTTCATATCACTTTCATACAATAAATGTAATAAAGTTTTATTTTTACATAGCAGGTATCTTTTCTAACCTTCATAATCTACATTTTCAATCCACTCACCGCTTGCTTCGATGGCTCATTCAAATAGTGGTACATATTATTTTCGCAATTTTATCAAGTTGAATCTGCAGAAGACCTTTGAAAATGTAGCGATAGATATCTCAAACACTGACGACTAAATTGCGGATCTTTGTGAGAAATAAAAATGTTCTACATTCGTTGCTAGGTATGGGAGCCATTTGAGAACGCTTCCTTGCATCTAACCCGTTATATTCGAAGCAATTTTAATTCCAAAATCAACTTATTCCTTGATCTATAATACACTGTATATGTTTTACTTTTCAGTTATAACACTCACATTTCTATCGATTTCAGAAATGCAACATAGTGATTCAAATGTTATTTCGGATAATAGTGTGGCAATTTTTAGTGGGACAGTCCCAAAAGAGGAACAATTTTTTGGCGTGGTATCCACAAATTGTCAGAGAGATGGGAAAAACGTATAGCTACCGATGGGCAATACTTCGAATAAAATATCTCGTTTCATTTTTATACAACGAACGTGTACTTTCTATAAGAAAATTCCGGTTTTATGTTTACATACTGGGTATGTATATATAACAAACCCATAGGTCATAATATTATATCTCGATCGAAACGCTTCGTAACGTTCGCATTCTGAAATCGGACATTTCATATGTAAGTATCCAATAGTGTTTCTGCTTTATTCCCGCATACAACCGAAGGAATCCTCGTAAGGTTTCCGTGAGGCGGGCAACGAAAATTCGCATAAAAATCGGTGGTTACGCGGTGGAAAGTTGTCGGGCAGCAAACAGTAGGGTTCAGAGTGACGAGGATTCGGTGGTCGGAGGGTCTCGGCTATCGCGAGGGCAAAATAAGAAGGATAAGGGAGAACGGACAGGAAAGATACGGCGGCTGCCGATACGGCCGCGACTCGTCTTCTCGTACTACAGACGTACATCGGGTTTACTTTAGATCCGCAGTGCATACAGAGCGCAGACAGGTTTTATTAACCCCCTCGACCACTCCGCGGACGTGTACCCCGGATATATGCGCTTTCCCTACGAGTTGCTTCCTCGATGTTCAAGCGAAAGCTGGGTATACTCGCGGCGATCGATCCTTGGCACGATGCCACCGATGTTTCTTCTCCTTCTCTCTCTCTCTCTCTCTCTCTCTCTCTCTCTCTCTCTCTCTCTCTCTCTCTCTCTCTCTCTCTCTCTCTCTCTCTCTTTCTTTTTCCTTCTACCTTCTCCCCTTCCTTTCCTTCTTTCTTCCCCCCCCCCCCCCCCCCTTCCTAGACGATCCTTCTTCTCCTGTTCTTTCCGTTCGTCGCGGGATCTCCACGCATTCCTTTCCCACGAGCTATGAATTTGCTTTCGATGATATTGTTCTAGCGTCGCCTGCACGCTCCCGATAAAAATCTAGGATCGTTCGCGGGGAACAGCCGGGCATTATGGTAACCGTTCACGATACCCGGCATCGAAAACTGAATTTTAACGAGGAATTTAGGAGGACGACTCGGGGACGGCCTCCGGAGGCTCCGCGCGCTCGTGAACGCACGCGATTGAAACGCGCGGTTACGGATTTCGGGGAGGGTTGATAGAATTCCACTCGGTTACGCCCTACAATTAGATGCGATTGGGATAATGCGATTAACACCGCGTACGTTTCTCTTTTTCAGACGCGAAGCTGAATCCGGTGTAGGGTGTCTTAAAATTATAGCGGTTCTTTTGAACGACAAGCAGTATCTGTGTAACAGACAATCGATTCGAGATGATTCCTCAATTCAATTTATTTAAAATTGTTTCAATGAATATTTTGTCAACGTTTATCTATCGATCGCCACGATAATTGGTACCAATCGGTAGCATTAATTGATAAAATGGTGACGATAGCGACGACACAACAGTGGTTTCAAATAAACAGGATTCTACTTGACTTTCTACTGCTACTTATCGGTTTACCCAAATTACTCGAAACTGGAGCCGCTCGTTTATCGCAGCAACCCCATCGGTTTCACTTTCTCGACACACCCTACGCGTCGAGTACGAAGGGTTGCATCGCCAGTAATCATGTTTGCCGTGACCATTTTGCAACGTCACAGTACATCGCGGATCTTCATGCAAAATAAAAGAGTTTCTGTGTGAATCGAACGAATCTTTTAACACTTTGACTGCCACGTCACCCATATATGGGTGACAGAATTATTTGTCCATGTTTAAAAATAAATTTGTACACTAATATATTCATTGCACTCAATTTAGTTCATAACTGGAGACCACGAGAAGGTTGAAGGATAACTATGTGTCAGACATTTTAAGTTTTCAATTGTTGCTGCATTAAATAAATCACTTTGATTTTGTGGAATTCTTAAGACTGTTGGTTGGGCAGTTAAAGTGTTAATACGTTTGATAGTATCAAAATTGTACAACAGCATTTTTAAATTCTTTTAATCCTTTTAACACTAGAACTGCCAAGTACTAAATCCGATCGATGTATATTGCCTTGTAATAATGACAAAATTGCATCCATTCAGATCTCGTACAAATTCATTCAAAATTTTCTGGTGGAAATGTTTTTATAACTTCAGTAATAGTAACCGAAAATATCAGGAACCAGTCATTTTGATTGAAAAAAACCGACAATTTATTGGGTTGTTCGGAAAGTAATTTCGTTTTTTCCCGACAGAGGATTTAATTGTATTTTTTTGCACCCAACTTCACAGTTAAGCCGCATAATTATTATATGTTTTGAGAGCTGATATAGCAAGGCTTGTGTGTGAAAAAGTCCAATTGATTCTACGCAGTAGTTTTTGGTTGCTGCCCTTTTAAATATGGAGAGCAATAAGCAGCATTTTCGTCATATTTTACTTTTCTACTATAGAAAGGGTAAAAATGCTATTCAAGCGAGACAGAAATTAACCGATGGGTATGGAGAAGAAGAGTTGACAGTACGCCAGTGCCAGAACTGGTTTGCAAAATTTCGATCCGGCGATTTTGATGTCGAAGATGCACCACGTTTTGGAAGGCCGGTTGAAGCTGATAAAGACACGATAAAGGCATTAGTTTATGCAAACCGGCGAATAACAACACGTGAGATCGGTGAGAGGTTAAATTTATCAAATGTAACCGTTTATGACCACTTGAAAGGCCTGGGTTTAACCTCGAAGCTCGATATATGGGTTCCCCATGTTCTCACGGAGAGAAATTTCTGTCGTCGCGTTGACGTCTGTGATTCGCTTCTTAAACGTCACGAAAATGATCCATTTTTGAAGCGCATCATTACTGGGGACGAAAAATGGGTTGTATATAACAATGTCAAACGCAAGAGATCATGGAGCAAAAAAGATGAATCGGCTCAAAGCATTTCCAAAGCCAATATCCATCAAAAAAAAGGTGATGCTGTCTGTTTGGTAAGATTTTAAAGGAATCGTTTTTTTGAGCTTTTACCGAATAACACAACAATTAATTCGGAAGTCTACTGCCATCAGCTGGACAAACTGAATGATGCACTTCAACAGAAATGGCCAGAATTAATCAACAGAAAAGAAGTAGTGTTACACCAAGATATTGCGAGACCTCATACACGTTTGGTTACTTGCCAAAAGCTTTTACAGCTTGAATGGGATACAATGCCACACCCACCATATTCTCCAGATCTGACACCTTCGGATTATTATTTGTTCGGGTCAATGCGAAATTTTTTAGACGGTAAAACCTTCACTTTAAATGAGGAGGTCAAAAACCACTTCGATCAGTTTTTTGCCAGCAAAGACCAACAATTTTATGAGCGTGGAATCATGCTACTACCAGAAAGATGGCAAAAGGTATTGGACCAGAATGGCCAATTTATAATTTAATAAAATATTTGTTCATTATATGAAAATTGTCTTTCATTTTCACAAAAAAAAACGAAATTCCTTTCCGAACAACCCAATAACTGAGAAGCAATCTCGTTGCAATTTGCAGAAATCTTCGACTCAGATTACAAAAGAACAAACCAGAAGATAAAATCTGTTGACATCGTATCCGTCGATAAATATCTCTCGAGTCGTTCGCTAGTTATGCAATGCCAAATGATAAATGAATAAAAAGTAAAAACTAAATCTGCAAAATATGCCTGCAACATCCACAATAACAATAACTAACGTGAAAACGTTGAATATCAAAGTACTCGGAACTTGATAAATAGTTCTTCGATAGTCAGCGATGATAGATGATAGTCAGTGATTGCCCTATAGAATTCTCCATCGATTACTTTTTGAAGGAAATTGCTTAACGCTCGATCGAAAGTTACTGGAACGATCAAACTGCAAATGATTTTGATGGAACCATGCGTGGGAAGTTCGAAGAACAGAAACGGTAAAAAAATGTATTAACCCTCTATGAGCCGAATTATTTCTTAAATATAAAAAAATGTATGCAACGGAAAATCACAATAACAAACCTCTATATGCAAATTAAAAGAAATTTACCAGTTTAAACAATTTTATTATAATTTGTAACTTTGAAACTTTGCGGTAACAACGACTTACGATGGTTGCACTTCTGTGCATAAAAGCTTAAGCGTGAAATTTCGTAAAACAGTTTGCACTTGGCGTTAAACATAGATGTACGTTGCACTTGGAACATTTTATTTTTAGAATTCCATTGTTGGATCACACTGTAGTGCATATGTATTGGTATAGTCAACTATATCACTTATAATTTCCCTGTCAAGTAATGTTCGAAAATGGGTCACAGGGGAGTAGGGTCCTTCGGGGTCTTCAGGGCAATCTCCTTTCCAATGTCGATGACAACTACTATTCGTCTGGGATAATGATTGTGTTTTATGGTTTATGGTTTTATGTTTTATGGTCCGGAATTTTCCTTATCCGATGATGATTCGGTACTAAATTCATCGTTACTGTCAATAATATTTACGCGTCGTCGGGTAAATACTATTCGATGATCTTCATCGAATTCAGAATCTAATAAAGAATTTTCGGATCTATTACCGCTAATGTGTCTAAGTCTAATTCCCCTATTACGTTTATGTGATTATGTATCCTGTTACGTCGTAACAACATTATATACAAGCACATATAAATTTTGCGACACTGTACAAATTGAGCACCCAGTATATTCCTACAAGCCGGCGTTTTGGAAATCCCCAGCAATAAACCACCCCTACGTCCAACATCTTGCGACCAGGCGCAACGGCGAAACCGAACGTTTACCTGCGATCACGCTGCTTGACCAAGCCAACATCGACTCTGATTGGTGCGCTTACATGAACCATTTTCTGTATAAATACTGCACACTTTTCACACTCTAGGCGATTCACATTTCAAACGTCACTGAAACAACATCAACTCAACTAAACCGGTCGTTTGTAAATCCGTATTATTTTCGTAAGAAAAACCAGTACGTCGGAATTATTAAACTCAGTTCTGCGTACTTAAAAGTCGTGAGTCTTTATAATAGTATTTGCACCACCCCTAAATGTCGAGCCTTGTTAACCAGTTAACTGTGGCGCCCTCATTTGAAAGCGCGCACCGTTTTGTGTCGCCAGAATCGAGCCATGACGAGTATACTCGTCAATCACAGAGTAAATTGTGCTGGTAAAATATTGGATCGAAAAGATCGGTTTATTTTATAAAATTGACAATTTTATTACTAATGTTTACTTATTTGGTTAACATACACATATATTACATACATATTAAACTAAAAACGTTTGTTTTTAGGCCTCACGCATTTGTCTCATGACTGACCATAGCTGAAGGAACCCTATTATAAATCAACTTTCTGACTTTTGCCTTTTAGGCTAACATCTAAAAAACGTTATCATCGCACATAAATAAATTCGTTATGCGAACTGGTAAGCTGTTTCAGCCGGTGCATACGGGGACGCATGAGTTCATCTCAAATTATTTATATTTTTTATTTGCTAGTTTTATTCCGCCATGGCCTCAAAATATTCTAAACGTCTTGAAATTTGAGAATATGTTTTGTTTTTCTAAAAAATTACAATTTAAATAGCCAATGGTCAGTACTTTATACGCATGACGAGTATATTCGTCAATACACAAAATCGTGCCACTTCTCCATGACGAGTATATTCGTCAATCACAGTTAACTGATTAAGTTAAGCGCTCGAAGCGCAAAGATAAATATAAAACGTTCTTACAAAACGATTTACTATTTATGCGCTCAAAACATATCCATATTTTGGGTATATAATATATAACTCTGAAAATAGAAGAAAGCACAAGCATTATCCTAAATATACCAAAATCTATCGTAACAGCCTACTGTAACCTGAAAGTCACAAAACTGTATCATACACAAATAACAAATAACAAATAAATTGTTATCGATATGTAAACCCAAAGCTATTATGTACGCTTTGTTTTGTTTAATAGATAGAATATAATAGAATAGATAGAAGCACAAATAATGTAAATTGTACGAGATAGTTCTGTTGGTTTCTATCTGCAGACAACTTGCAAGGCATTTACTTTGATATTTCAGTTTGACGGTGCTGTCAACCGTTATCAATATTGTTATTTGTTACCTCAGAGAGTGTGTTGCGCGTACAAGTAATAGTATTAATTTTTGCGCGTACAAGTAATAGTAATAAATTTTGCGCGTACAAGTAATAGTATTAAATTTTACATGCACGAAAGGAAACGAACCATGGAGAATAAAACTAGTTTAGCTCCAAAAATATCTTAAATTTTGGAGTTGAAATGGCTTGGAGTGCAAAGGGTTAACTCTATGGAATAGTAATTTCGTGCGTTTTGAAAGTGTACTTAATATTTAGAGATGATGCAATGGTTCAGGTGTTTCCCAAAATCTAAAAATTCATTTCTTTCCATATGCTATGTTATTGTGTCTTAACAAGACTCAGCAATATTAGTAAACCGTAGTCTAACACACGTCTCACCGCACTTATTAAGTGTGAGTAAAGAAAGGGCGATAATGAGATAGACCGATACACGAACTTTACATATAAAATGCATATAAACAAATAAGTTGTTATCGATATGCAAACCCAAAGCTATTATGTACGCTTTGTTTTGTTTAATAGATAGAATATAATAGAATAGATAGAAACACAAATAATATAAATTGCACAAGATGGTTCCGTTGGTATCTATCTGCAGACAACTTGCAAGGCATTTACTTTGATATTTCAGTTTGACGGTGTTGTCAACCGTTATCAATATTGTTATTTGTTACCTCAGAGACATTGTTTAATTTAGACATATACGTTATCTTATAAAAAAGTAAAATCATTTGGTAAAATGTCGATATATTAACATGTGACTTGAATGTTACACGGCCCTATAAAGGGTTAAGAATTGTTAGCACAAATGTAGAATTCGAGCATGAAATTGAAATGAAATTGTACATGTTATGCGCGTATGGATCGTTTGCTCTCAATGAGAGGATTTAAGGAATAATGGAAGCGCTGACTGAATGTAGTCGACTATCAATCAGCTAATTACGCCCGTTATTCTGGATTATTCAGCCGCCATAGTTAATCGACGACTTTCGGGGTGTTTCGTCGGGACAGAGGTAACACCCAACCGAATATCCCATTCGAACAGATTAGAATTCAGCGGCTGCACCTGACGTTACATCACCAGAACTTCTAATTCGATCCTAATCTTGACAAAGTGCGTGTTAGATCCAATTATAGAACATTTCCAAAACTGGAAATCAATTGTAACGACGCCTCTGTTGTTTTCGTGTCTCGTCGTTTTCAAGTTAATCAATGGCAACAAGTTACTGCAAACATATTGTATTCACGATACACATAATAACTATCCTCAACAATAAGTGAACTGCAGATTTTATGCATCTATAGCAAAAACAAGCAAAATTTAAAATGGTTAAAAATTTTAAAGAAATTTCATAATATCTATACATAATTTTTAACTTGCTAAGATTATTTTAATTAAAAAGAAGACGAGTTTCTATATGGCTGCTCTCTCTTGAAGCTGATGCAGAGAATTTTTAAAGCGCGCGTAAAGTCGCAGTTGCAGCACGCAATTGCAACGACACGAGGAAATAAAAATGATTAAATATCCTAATATAGGTAATATCCTTGTTCAACATTCCTAACGAAACTTAAACCTAACAAAAATTTTCAGCATCCAGTCCGAGTAATTGCCGTAACATCGAGACAAACTCGTGATGAAAATTTCATACAAAATCCACTAAATGAGCCGTTTATTTTGAATGTGGCGTAAGTCCATTTTAAAAAAATTCGAGTCATCTATCATAATAGTTACATTTTTACAAGATCTTTTCATTCTGAGGCAACTTGTTACTAATATATTTAAAATCGTTAAGATTTTGTAACACGAAAATTTGTTGGTTGATGAAGCGATGAAAAAGTTTATTTTGAAAGTGGCGTAAGTCCCATTGTAAGAGTTTTAAATGGATATGGAAAATAATTATGCAATAAACTTTTATGACATCCCAGCTTTATGTTTAATTATCAAAGTAACAGTTGAATTATCAATGTGCAATGAATTTGTTTTAAACAACGGAACAGTGCCTGTCCACAGAAAATACGATTTTTAAAAGGCTAAAAAATACTGACGGTGAAAGAGTAAATTGATTTAAAGTATGTTGGATGAGATTTTTGAGAAGCGATTCATATAAGTTATTCTATGAAACGAAAATGAACGTTGATGAACCATTCAAAACATTGGATTTACTACCGTAACGGGGAAGACCGAAAAACATAATAATATCCAGTTCGCATCACTATACAAAAAACCGAGATCACTCACAAACCTAAAATATAAGGACTTAATGGATTTATTACATTATATACCACCTGCACACCACAGTTATTTTAAATCCCTCGCGCGTACACAAACTGGAGAAAACTGAATAATAATTAATAAAATTATATTAATTTTAATGTAAAAATTATTTAACAAAGAATGAAAGTTGAATATTTTTTTGATTTTATAACATAAAGGTGTATACATTTATTTTAATTTCAAGGGAAATTTACTTTTCCTATGGACTTGTGCTTTCTTAAAAATTGAAAATGTCGTTTCATTGATTTTGAAAATGGCGTAAGTCCATTCATAGCCATAAAAAATATATTATTTCTTCAATAATGTTAATTATGCTAATTGAGATGATAAATTTGACACCTTTAGAAACCCAAAAACACTATTCTATTATGTTATCTGTTACCCATATTTTTAAATTTAATCCAACGCAAACCCTTCAATATCTCGATTCGAGCATAAATGGACTTAAGCCACTTTCAAAATAAACGACTCAAATATGTATGTTAGTAATTTGTTTGAAACCGAAATGAAACTCTGCCTTGTTGTTATCCATAGTGAGTTAATAAACGACACACAAGCATTCGAATAGATACAACTTTGCTTTCTTACCTCGACTATTACAAATCACAAAGAAGTATCAATCAGTGTAACTGAAAAACAAATCGCAACGTTAGGGATTTAAGGATAAAAACGACCCCCTACAAAGGCGCGCGATTATCAATGAACCAAAACAGTATCCACGCGGCCAGGTATATAATTAACCATAGCGAAATGTTTGTGAGAAGGATAAAACTCTCGCGCAGAGAATGAAGTACACTTTGTGCAAGCATTCAAACTCTTAAGCGTGACATTAGCCTCGTTTCACTCTGCAATCGTGCCAATTCCGATCGCCATTCATAAAACAGCGACTGCACTCGTGTAACACAGCGTTGAACAAATGATTTTGCGTTAACAAAAACCCGTTGCCGCGGGGACAGAGAAGAGAACGGGATGAAGGGGGTCGACGAGGGGTGGGTCGAAGAGGATGGGGGAGAAGAGGAGAGTGTCGCAAATGGTTGAAGAGAATAAATATTTAACCGGCGCAAAAGTGCGCACGTCAGCGCGCTCGCATCGCTTCGAACCGTGTTTAAAAATTATTCAAATGTGCGGCCGAAGGAGCCATTGTCCCGGAGTGCTCTTAAATGCGTATCCGGCTTAATTGGCCCCGGCAGTAGTGTAAATCAACGACGAGGCCGACGGCGACATACGCGACGGCAGCTTTTGCGCGTATAAACATTTCTCCACCGATCGGTCCGCTTTAAAATTGCGGGGACGCGCCGTCCGTTACTATGACGACTTTTGATTAAAACGCCGTCCCAAATTGGCTTTGTGCGTTTGCACTTGACAAAACCCTCGCGATACTCCCTTCGCTACGAGAGTTTAATATAATAGGCATTACCGATGTTACGAGAGCTACTCGAAGGGGTTGCGAATACCCGGTAGCAACCCCCTCCTGCCCCTCTCTTTCTCTCTCTCTCTCTCTCTCTCTCTCTCTCTCTCTCTCTCTCTCTCTCTCTGTCTCTTTAGCCCCCTTCCCTGGGGGATGGCCTACTGTTCGGACTAGCAGGGGGTTGCGCTGGAGAGATCATGCAGAAGTAGATAGCCTGAAAAGAGGACCGAGAGAAAAAAAGAGCTGAAGTGCCAGACGGTGGGATTGTATCGAACCAACGAGCAAGGATGAAAGATCTCTTCTAAAAGCTCTTCATCCTACCCGCAGCACTTCCCCGGAAATGGATAAACATAACTTCACGAAGGGGCGAAATCCTGGGACCGGACGATCGTGAGAATCGATCTTGGATTTGCTCGGAAACGTGCGATTTGCGGGTTTTGAGTACAGCGTATTCTATTCGTTGCAACGCAATTTGTTTCGTATTTATGTTTGACGGTAAGACGTTCGTCGATAGATTCCGCGGTCCCGTGTTCGTAGAACCCGATGCTGTTTTAGATTTGAAATCTTGAGCGAACGTGCGCAGCGACTTTAAAAAACTCGATTTGATCTTCAGGCTAATTTCGGATTACGCAGCTGTAATCTCTGTCTTTCAATTTTTTAACGATATTCTCGTTGAAAATGGTAAAACATTAAGCAATCGCGAATTACTGCATACATACTTATATTTGTAGAAGAACATACGCTGAGCATGAAGACTACAAACTTGCTGAGAGTTGCAGATAATTATGGGTATCAACGGAGAAGTTAACCCTTAGCACTCCAATGACTTCTGTGAAACGACACTAAAATATTCTTCAGAATATTTATAATATTCTTCAAAACAACTTCTACACCATTATGTTTGTGTTAAAAAAAATCAATAAAAATTGAAGTGTTGCGCGTACAAGTAATAGTAGTAAATTTTACATGCACGAAAAGAAACAATTCATGCACAATGGAACTATTTTAGGTGAAAAAATATCTCGAATTTTGGAGTTAAAATGGCTTGGAGTGCTAAGGGTTAATACTTCTTGCCTCTTTACGCCTCTGTATTTGATCTATTAGGTCAATCGGAAAGTTCTGTCCATCTAGCGTTGAGTAGCCGTAGCTCGTACTGTGGGTAACTATAACCTCTAAAGTAAGACTAACTTTTTAGTTTGAACATCTGTTAATAAAACTCAGTACACAACAATTTACGCTTGCATCAATAACTTCGTTTTTTTCTACATTGAAGATGTCGGAATTTGAGCCGAATAAGCGTCATTTGCGTGAAGTGTTAGTCTTTTGTTTCAATTGGAAGAAAACGGCAGCTGAAGCTCATCGAATGATTGTAGACGTTTATGGCGATAATGCTGTTTCCGATAAAACATGTAGAGAGTGGTTTCAACGTTTTAAAAATGGTGATTTTTCTTTGGAGGACAAAGAGCGTTCTGGACGGCCACGAGTATTCGAAGACGAAGAATTGCAGACATTGGTGGATGAAGATCCATGTCAAACGCAAAAACAAATTGCAGAAGCGTTAAATTGTGCTCAGTCTGTCATTTCCGACCGTTTAAAAGCCTTAGGGAAGGTCTACAAGGAAGGAAAGTGGGTCCCATATGAACTCAAGCCAAGAGACATTGAAAGGTGGAAAACCATCTGCGAAATTTTGCTTGCTAGGCAACAAAGAAAGGGGTTTCTCCATCGTCTCATCACTGGGGATGAAAAATGGATTTATTTTGACAATCCTAAACGTCGAAAAACCATTTGTGATCCTGGCCAACCCTCAACATCGACGCCAAAGCGGAATATCCACGGAAGAAAGGCTTTACTCTGCATTTGGTGGGATCAGGAAGGTGTGGTATACTATGAACTGCTAAAAAATGGTCAAACAGTCACAGGAGATCTCTACCGACAACAAATTATCCGTTTGAGTCGAGCATTGCACGAAAAATGACCACAATATGAAACGAGACAGCGTAAGGTGATTTTGCTGCATGACAATGCTCGGCCTCACGTCTCAAAAATTGTCAAGGAAACGATAGAAGCACTTCGCTGGGAAGTGTTACCACATGCGGCTTATTCACCAGACTGTGCCCCATCTAACTACCACTTGTTTCGGTCGATGGCACACGCACTTGCTGAAGAACGATTTAATTCGTACGAAGATCTCGAAAAATGGATCTCCGCCTGGAAAACCTCCAAAGATGAATCATTCTTTCGACGTAGAATTCGCTTGCTGCCTGAAAGATGGGAAAAAGTCATCGCTAACGATGGACAATATTTTGATTAACGTACTTTTTCATTTTCTTTCATGAATATAGCTGTACTTTTTGTAAAAAAACGGACGGAACTTTCCGATTTACCTAATAGTTTCGTTGTAAATTCTTAAAATCTGCAGTCTTAATGGCGATTAAAAGGCTGCATCTTCGTTTATGTTTCTCTTTTACATTTTCTTCTCACTTGTTTTGTAATTTGTTATGTATCGAATAATAGTATATATTTCAGAACACGTGAAGTCTATAGTTCGTTACTGTCCGTTAATGGACGTTACCGTCCATTATGGAGTCGATTGCGATCATACCTAATTAATACATTAACTGTCCAACTGATTACCTCAAAAATTCCATAAAATCAAATTAATTTATTTAATGAAGCAGCGATTGAAAACTTTAAATTTGTGGCATATAGTTATCTGTCATCCTTCTTGTATTCTTCAGATATCAACTAAATTGAATGCAACGAATATATTAACGTAAAAATTTATGTTTAAACATGGACTAATAAATCTGTCACCCATATATAGGCAACATGGCAGTGAAAGTGTTAATTGATCCGCGAATTGTTGTCGCGTTTGACCGTCCTACTCATCCAACAATGCTTGCAATTCGCTGTCTTCCAAATTTTGGGTGGTCTTCCAGATTATTCGTTTCTCACGTGAAAATCGCCACTTTTGAATTTTTTAAACCACTCAAAGCACTGTGCTTTACCAAGAGCATGCTTATCGTAAGCTTCGACAAGCATTCGATGCGATTCCGCTGCAGTTTTCTTCAAATGATAACAGAAAATCAATGCTGTCTGCAAATCGTAGTTACGGAATGCGTTCAATCAACGCAGTTTGTCCACGACAAAGATGCCATGATTACGTTGCATTCCAACAGGGATGAATCGAAGGCGTTCCGAAAGCATAGTCTAGGTATTCGATAAACGCGAGACGAGCGTTCGCGATCGCCGGGCAATCATCCGTTCGACGGTGAGATGAATAAAATACAAGTAGAATTTTTCCTTGATGGTTGGTAGCCGATTCTCCGCCTCCTCTTTAATTCAGTTACGGTTCCCGTAGAAAGGGGTGTAAACGTGGCTGTTATACGAGGAGCAACACGGTGGCCGTGTGGAAGGAGAAAATGATGTAGGAAAGAAACCGGGCGAACAGTGATGGATAAGAAAGCAGCGGCAACAACCGTACGAAGAAAATGAATAAGATAAAAGCTTCTCTTCGTCGGATGGGAATTGGAGTCTAGGTTGGAAGGGGTGGAAAGAAAGCAAAACCGGAGGAGCGAATGAGAAACGGACGGGTAAGGCAAGAAACGAGGAAACGAGCGATGGCGAGAGGGCGAGAGGGCCAGAGGGAGATGGGTATAGACAGAGAGTAGGAAAAAGGGAGGGAAGCCCGTGGCTGGCTCTTTCTCCCCCGTCGAGTGGCTTGAACTTTAGAACCAGTCGAATCCTAAGGTCTTCTATTTCTCAACCTGTTGAATTTCCCACCGACATGACGCGCGATTTGTTTTCTCGCAACGTTACTGTTGGGAATGTTCGGGAACCGGCGCTGATCTCGTTGTTCGCGCGCGGACGAGCGCGAAAATGGAAGCGGATGGATTAACCGGTGAAAACCGCCTACAACGCGTATCCACCCACCCCCACTCCTACGGTACAAATGGCAATGAGGATTCGATGAATGTCGACCACCGTACTTTCCATATTTCCGGTCCGATCGTTTGTAATCCTTCATCCCCGGTTAATAGTGGTCATCGCGCACGGGCCCGCCGCGCTTCGTCATCGCTGCTCTCGCGTGAAACGATTCCAAAATGGGGTATCCAATTGGCAGGGGCTATCGGCCGTGCTACTAAATTACCGGGAAATGAGAAAACAATTTTTTTGTTCTAACCCCTCGCAGAATCACCCTTTGAAACTTTTACGGGATATTTTTGTGGAATATCGTGGCACTATCGTCGACAGACTTCGGACAGCAGGAATCGCGAAACCAGTGTGGTTTTTTTTTAAAGCAGATCGGCTGTGGCCAGAAAGAATTATCCGATTTGAGCAGGAATAAATAGAAAATCTTTTTGGAAAACCGTGGTACACGCGGTTTTTCGGTCAGAAATGCCAAAGGGGTAGTTACGTAGATGAAACGATACTCGAAAGACGCATGCGAAACGTGTGATTATGAAACTAATTCCTTTTGCGTAACAAAAGTTGGGTTTACTTTTATTCAGACTTACAGTACAGTTTGGTACATATTCAGTACATATACAGTATATAGGGTGGTCCACGCAATTGTTTCAAGTCATAACTCCGTTATTATTGCATTTACGAAAAAATGCCAAAGGAGAAAGATAAATGGTTCGAAAAACACTACATCTGTAGGCCTTTAAATTGTTTTTAGATGCAGCAGTGCATGTGCAATTAACAATTTCATCATTTCTTTAAATATAAATGCATTTTTTTTACACAGATCGATTCTTTTGTTCATTCTACGTAAAAAATGTTTAGGGTACCATGGCAAAAAAATTATTAGATTTCCAGATATTATTAAAAAATGTCTTTATTGAAGAAGATACTCAAACGTTTCTCCATTACTATCTAAACATTTCTGATAACGTTCTTTTTATTGTTTGCATAACTGCGTTTAAATTATCTGCAGTTATTGCTGCACATTCCAGTATGATTCTTTCTCTCAGATTCTCTACAGAATCTATGGGATTTGAATAAATTCTATCTTTCAAATAACCCCACAGAAAAAAGTCAAGGGGACTTGAATCAGATGAACGGGCTGGCCAACGTATTGATCTATTTGTTGCGATAACGTTATTGAAAAACTTATTTTTTAGAAACCGCATGGCCACTTGTGAGTTGTGCGCTGGTGCACCATCTTGTTGAAAGTATTTACAATTTAACCTGTCTCGGAGAGGAATGTCGTCGGGAAGAGATGATAATTCAAATTCCAAAAAGTGCCGATATTTTTCTCCGTTTAGGGCACCATCGATGAAATATGGACCAATAATATTGGTATTTAAAATCCCACACCATACATTAATAGTGTACCTTATTTGGTGATGTATGTTCCTCCTAAGGAATGGATTTCTTCTTGCCCGTGTATGTTCATTATGACGATTAAAAATACCATTGTTGGTGAACGTACGTTCATCCGTCTACAAAATCTGCCGCGGGAAATCTTCGTTCATCTGAATTTGGTTTAAAACAAATTGACAAAATTGCATACGTCTTATTGAATCTCCAGCATGTAAGGCATGTCCTAAATCGATACGGATGAAGCTCCTCTGATTTTAAAATTCGTTTCACACTACCGAGTCTTACATTGCATTCTCACGACATTTCTCGTGTAGATGCTTGTGGTTTCCACTGTAAATAAGCAAGTATGTTCACTCTGTTGTTTTCATTTCCTACTACTGGTTTTGGAACTTCTCTTTTGGGTTTGGTAAATGCACCATAGTGTTGCAAACTGTTATTCAATTTGAAAAACAATTGACGCGATGATTGTCGACGATTTGGATATTTTTCCTGGTACAGTCTTGCGGTGGCATTCGTATTTTTGTTACACACCACAAAAGTATCGTACATATCTTGTTTCTCACTGTTAGTAAAATACATTTTCTTGAATTTAGTGAAATACAGTTACACTTTTTCAAATTCCTAGTTTTCGTATTCGAGTTATGATACGTGAATTGCTACAGAACGATGAAATGCTTACTCGTACAAATCAGTTTCTGTTATGATAACAATGTCGAAAGAGTGTTTACCTTTACAATATAGTCATGAAGTGTTTGAGTATCTTCTTCAATAAAGATATTTTTTGAAAATATCTCGAGATCTAATAATTTTTTTGCCATGGTACCCTAATAATTTTTTATGTAGAATGAACAGAAGAATCGATCTGTATAAAAAAAATATGCATTTCTATTTAAAGAAATGATGCTATTGTTAATTGTACATGCACTGCTGCATCTAAAAAAAAATTTTAAAGCCTACAGATGTAGTGCTCTTCGAACCATTTATCTTTCTTCTTTGGCATTTTTCCGTAAATGCAATAATAACAGAGTTATGACTTGAAACAATTGCGTGGACCACCCTGTATAGTCGAGCTTCGCCGACCGTGGGATATGTTGCAATAACGTATGTAGCGCAGTGGCAGTTATCCTGCAGTTATTCAAGCGGTTACAAAGACTCTACCTTAAAACGTTTCGAATTTGATGTTGTGGCATTTGACGGGAATTTATTATACAAATTATGATGTTTTAGTTGCCCTCGTAAGAGGATTAACAGCACCATAAAAAACTGGATTCAAAAGTGTACAGATAAAATTTTGAATACAAGGATTTACAAGGATTTGGTAATCCTTACGATGAAACCGCCATTCAATGATTGAAACATGAAAATGATTTGAAATGTGACTCGCATTCCACATGAACATCCAATAGATGCCAGTTTTTAAATTCCGTATTTGCGAAAAATGATAATATAGATTCGGTGAGTTCCCTGTTGCAGTGCTTTTTAATTGGCATTTAATGCTAATGAGGAAATTGTCGACCAAGCGTACGTGACGACGACCTTTCGTGAAAAGTAATGATGATATAAAAATAGAAATAACGCGGCTCTAGATCAAATTATAATCTAAAATTGGCGGAGCGAGTACGAGGGTTTTAATTGGTCGGCAGTGAAGTTGTTTCTCGCGACAAATAACGATACAGATATAATAATACGTTATTTCACAACGAAATAATGGAACAGTGAAACAAAGGAAGTGTAAAGGAGGATATACATAATTTTCTAAAAAATCACGATCTGCGATCGGTTGACTGTTTAGGCGAGCTTTAATCGGTTCTTTCATGCCCGGTAGTAAAATCGTCGCCTAGCCGGATACAATGATATGAAAATATAAATATCCTCCGGTCGTCGGATAAAAATATTTTCCCGTCGCGATCCCCGTGAAATAATTCCGGACGTCGAATAAACGTACGTTCTCACACCTCGTAATTTCTCGAATAAGTACAATCTAAAATCGGAGGAGTAGCTAAACACGGATTTTAATTGGTTTTTAATGCCGACGGTAAAATTGTGCTACAATGTCTGTCGGTCTCTCGCGAAAGACCGGCGCGTCAAATTTTCTCCAAAAATAACGCCAGATTATATGCTTCGGTATATTCGTTGGTCATTAATTATGTTGCGCTTTCAACGCATATATTTATGCACCGAACGTTAATTAATCTTTGTTCATCCAAATACAAGAATATCTGCAATGATCTTATCGTCTGCTTGTCTTGCTACTAACATCGGTGGACTTATTCTACTGATTTCCAACGTGTTTGTCGATATCCACAATTCCATGGCACGAAACAATTGCAGTATTTCTTGATTACTCGATTGCACCTCGCAATCAACCGCATTCTTCAGGACTGTTCATTGGTGAACCACGCAAAAAATATTGGATAGTCGGAAAAGTATTGAGAGACTTTTGTCACTAGATGTTGTTTGATGTCATGTATCGAGCAACACTAATCAGATTGCTTCATACTGACGCGCATTTGAGAGGTGACATTTCAGTCTAGAATTTTCATGACGATAGTTTTGTATTTCTTCGATCGTGTTAAAAGTAATATTATTGTGAAAATGAGTGAAATTTATGAAAAAGTTCTCTATGTTTTGCAATTTTACTATGAAAAAGGCAAAATCGTTACACAAGTCCGAGAAAAAATTTGTGATGTTTACGGTGAAGATGCTTTGTCGAATGCAACAGCGTGTAGATGGTTTCCTCGCTATCGTTCTGGATATTTCGATATTATAATAAATAATGCAAATGGTTAAGCATGATCGACATAAAAGCAGTCATGAGCTTGCTAGAGAATTAAACATTCGCCGTTCAACCGTTTTGGATCATCTGCAGATGGCTGAATACAAAAAGAAGCTCGACGTTTGGATGCCTCATGATTTAACAGAGAAACATTTGATGGATTGAGTTTCCATCTGCGAATCATTGCTCAAACAAAAATTGAGAGAGCTTGGCTGGGAAATTTTGATACATCGACCGTGTAACTCAGACCATGTACCAACAAATTATCGTTTGTTTCGATCTCTGAAAAACTATTTTGATGGTAAAAAGTTGGATTCAAAAAAGTACTGTGAAAATCACTTGGCCAAGTTTTTAGCCGATGAACCACAGAAGTTCTGTTTCGATGAGATTATAGCTCTACCTCAAAAATGGCAAGAAGTCATAGACAATATTGGCCAATATAGACTTCAATAAAATTGATTTTGAATAAAAAAAAACATTTAATAAAAAAATGACAAAAATCTCTCAATACTTTTCCCACTATCCAATACATACGAGATACCGTTTGATTTGGGAGAGGCTAAATTCTGTGAAAATCATTCAATCGCAGTAATCTCGTTCGTCAATAATGCCCACTTTGGAAACCTTATCTAAATCCCTATGAAAAACAAAATCACGAAGTAGTTGCTAAGAAGCTAACATATGTTGATACAACTCGCTACTGTAGGTTTTCTTTGATTGCTCGATCGAGGGAATCTATCTCCGACGTTTATTTAACAAAATCAAAATGTAGTAACGCGTACAAAACAGAGTAGTTCGCAAGTCGATAAAAACATATATGAGCCACTTATTTTGAAAGTGGCTTAAGTCTATTTATGCTCGAATCGAGCAAAAATATGGGTAACAGATAGCATAATAGAATAATGTTTTTGGGTTCCTAAAGGTGTCAAATTTATCATCCCAATTAGCATAATTAACATTATTGAAGAAATAATATATTTTTTATGGCTATGAATGGACTTACGCCATTTTCAAAATCAATGAAACGACGTTTTCAATTCTTAAGAAAGCACAAGTCCATAGGAAAAGTAAATTTCCCTTGAAATTAAAATAAATGGATACACTTTTATGTTATAAAATCAAAAAAAATGTTCAACTTTCATTCTTTGTTAAATAATGTTTACATTAAAATTAATATAGTTTTATTAATTATTATTCAGTCTTTTCCAGTTTATGTACGCGGGAGGGATTTAAAATAACTGTGGTGTGCAGGTGGTATATAATGTAATAAATCCATTAAGTCCTTATATTTTAGGTTTGTGAGTGGCCTCGGTTTTTTGTATAGCGATGCCAACTGGAGATTATTAAAGTTTTTCGGCCTTCCCCGTTACGGTAGTACATCCAATGTTTTGAATGGTGCATACTCGTTCATTGTCGTTTCATGGAATAACTTATATGAATCGGTTCTCAAAAATCTCATCCAACATACTTTAAATCAATTTACTCTTTCACCGTCAGTATTTTTTAGCCTTTTAAAAATCGCATTTTCTGTGGACAGGCACTGTTCCATTGTTTAAAGCAAATTCATTGCACATTGATAATTCAACTGTTACTTTGATAATTAAACATAAGCTGGGATCTCATAAAATTTTATTGCATAATTATTTTCCATATCTATTTAAAACTCTTACAATAGGACTTACGCCACTTTCAAAAGAAACTTTTTCATCGCTTGATCAACCAGCAAATTTTCGTGTTACAAAATCTTAACGATTTTAAATATATTAGTAACAAGTTGCTTCAGAATGAAAAGATCTCGTAAAAATGTAACTATTATGGTAGTGACTCGATTTTTTTTTAAATGGACTTACGCCACATTCACAATAAACGGCTCATATGCAATAGTTAGACGTAGTTAATAAAAACATATATAACATTTTTCATTCGCACCCTCTCAGTGACTCGAGTTTTGCAAACATATCGGCGACGCTCCGGTTCATCGCAAGATGACCCGGTCGCCCACACGCATGTACAAAGGACCATTCATCCTACAATACCTTACACACATTTTACTCAGAATCAATTTAAACATCGGCTATAACTCGAACCGAAACATTTATACATTTTTACCACCATAACCCGCCGAAACCTTCCCTACGAGCAACATCTTGAGACCAGGCGCGATATCACGGTACGTGTATCCGAGATAAGAGACACTTCCCATACCAAGGATACTAGCTGGCAGAATGGTTGCGTTTGCGGTTGCGAAACCCCATCGTAAACGGGCTCGCATTGCGCGCAGGTAAAAACCTAAAAATATTGTAAGTACAATGGTTTTTCGCCGTAGCGTGGCAACCGTGTTGCTGCAGCGGAAAAGGCCGTGCGATTGTCCATCCGTTGGCGAGCGTAGAAGGTAGCCGCAGAATGCAGGGTGAGGCAGTAACTATTGCCACCAACAATAACTCCGAAAGTATGATAGTAGCCGAAAAGTTTTCACAACAAAAGATGTATGGGACAACAGGAGCTGTAATATGGCGTTAATCTTTTTTTCCTAGGTGGAGTCGCTACAGAGATGTAAAGGTCACCTTTGTTTTTTTAAATAGAATGTTTTGGTACATGTTTTCTGATAATGGTTATTGAGACGAATGCAACGAGATGTAAGATTAAGGTCTTTGAAGGTCAGCAAAGGTCATTTATAACAAAAAAGACAAAATAAACTTGCATTTACAGAAAGTGTTCAAAGTGATTGCCATTGGTATCGATGCAATGCTGCAATCTTCTTATCACGGATTGAGTAGTATTTTTTTATCACTTCAGCACTTATCGAATCACATGCTGTAACAATTCTCTCTCGCATATCTTCAGGCGAAATTCGGATGTCTTTATAGACAATGTCTTTCAAGAATCCCCACAAGCCAAAATCCAGAGGCGCCAAGTCTGGTGAACGAAGCCGGCCACGATACGTTGAGGACATCTTTCAGCGTGTTTACTAAGCCTGGTAATAACAAATAAACATTTCTGAACGATTCTCTTTCGAAATATATATTCTTTCGAAGAACAACCGATATGCTTCACATTTACGGAGAATGCCAGCAAAATTCAGTGAGAGCTAGAGATTTATACGCTGAAAGATATCCTCAATGTTCTCACCGTTTATTTCGCCTTTTTTGTCATAAATGATCTTTGCTAACCTTCAAAATTCTTAACACTTTACCGACCGGCGGTTGTTTCAAAATTTTTTAAGGTCCACAATCCATGACTGAAAACCTTTCAACCGATCTTTCAACGCTGACAAGAATTTTTATTGAGAATCCTCGAAGCGTCTTCAGTAACGTTATCTAATAATTTCGTTACAAACTACAATGTAAAAGTAGATTTTTAAGCTTCATTCTGTTAAGTGCAATTATTGAAAATCCTATTAATAGGCTTCCAGTCGGTAAAGTGGCAATGTTGCACCTCGTTACATTCGTCTCAATAACCGCTATCAGAAAACACGTACCAATACATATCATTCTATTTAAAACACAAAGGTGACCTTCACATATCTGTAGCAACTCCACCTAGAAAAAAGATTATTAATGCCACACTATAGACCCCGTTGTCCCATGCATCTTTTGGTTCGAAAACTTTTCTGCTGCTATCATACTTTCAGAGTTATTGTAGGTGGCAATAGTTACTGCTCACCCTGTATGACAATAAAATTTTCTACATTTTTGTTGATCCATGCCTTTTATTAGATAAAATCAATTTTTACGCAAAAAATGTCCTTTCAATGTCCAGGAGCATATTCACACTTTTTTATCTCCAGAGTTTGTACATTTGTGCTATTGTATTTCTTACTTGCTTTATCGCAGTGTAACTGGCACACAGCAGAAACAATTAGCTTCGATAAATGCTGAAAGCTTCATCTGTAATAATTTTTTAGGTTTATATTGATCTTTTGCAGTTTATATATTTGGAGAACGTTCCTTGAAAACGTAAATCAAAGCAAACATTCACGCATATGAATATGTGTTTCCATACATCGTTAACCGTCGTCAACCAATCTTCCAACGCTGACAGGAATTTTTATTGAGAATCCTCGCAGCATTTTCAGTAACGTTATCTAATAATTTCGTTACAAACTACGATTTAAATGCAATTATTGAAAATCCTATTAACACTTTAACTGCTGAATTGACAACCTCAAAAATTGTACTAAACCAAAGTAATTTATTTAATGAAGCAACAATTGAAAACTTAAAATGTGTGACACATAGATGTCCTTCAACCTTTTGGTATTCTTCAGATATCAACTAAATTTATATTAACGTACTATATTAACGTACAAATTGATTTTTAAACATAGACAAATAATTTTGTCACCCCTATATGGGTGACATGGCGGTCAATGTGTTAATAGGATTCCGGTCGGTAAAATGTTGATCTTGTATCTCGTTGTATTCATCTCAATAACCGCTATCAGAAAACACGTACCAAAACATATAATTCTATTTAAAAAAACAAAGGTGACCTTCATATCTCTGTAGCGACTCCACCTAGGAAAAAAAGGCCACAATAAAACGCCACATTACAACCCCCGTTATCCCATTCATCTTTTGTTTTGAAAACTTTTCTGTTACTATCATACTTTCATAGTTACTACCTCGCTCTGTATAGTAGTCGATTGTCCAGTTATTGGAGTAAGGTGAGCGCAGGTTTTCTCCTCTCCTGTTACGAAAGCATCGTGTGAAAGGAGACCCGAATGCGTCGTCTATCATTCGAAATCAGTTTATTACTCAGCGAACAAGATTGTCGTGCAAGCAATAACAATATTTTGGCGGTGGAGGGACGATTCGGAGTCGGGTCGTGCAACGGGTAGCGCAGCGTTAAATGCGATGCACTCGACTGGTGGTGCGGTGTCTTCGAGTTTCGCGGCGGCAGGCATGGCACTTTCACCCCACCCTATCCGTGTATTTCTCGCCTCCCTTCATCCGCCTCTCATCCGTACATATTTATCGTGAAATTACCTTTATACAAACGGCCCGGGGCAAGACAGATCGTGTATACGTTCGGCGCGGGCGCGGTCGAGTTCGAGTTCTAGTACGGGGTGTACGAGGGGTGTGCGGATGCGAGTACAGGAGGTGGTATGGTGGCTGGATCGGTGAACATTGCGAACGCGGCTCTTTGCTTGTGCCGTAATGCCTGCTGCTCGGAGCGTAACGACCTGCCGGCGTATCTGGCCTGGCGCAATGATAGCAACCCCTAAATGGAGTTGGCAGCTTTCCTTCGCCGTTTTCACGATAAAGATGCGAACTTGTTCCCGGAGACTTCCCCGACCAGACGGGGAATTTCATTAAGCGTCGGAGGCGATACGCACCTCGGAGTTCGACGGAGTTAATGCGAGCAGCCCTTTATTCTAACCAGCCAGCCGGTACACCGGTCGCTCGCGAATTTTCTTTTTCGAGAAAAACGCGGGAAAAAATGGCCCGGCTCACCGACACCGTCGGCGAGCACAACGCTCCCTTAACCGCGCGACAAAACGCCGAAAATTTACAAACTTTCTTTATTAAGCCGTTTCGACGACGACCACGCGAACTTCGACTCGACGATTTCCCGCGATCCGACCCTCATAATCCGCATGAACGGGATTCTGAAGCTATCCTCGTCTTTTCTCGGCGTCTTCGCGAGATTGTCCAACTTCCTGCTTCTCGCTAACAGATTCTTTTCCTTTTTTTTTTCCACAGCCGCGCGGCGTATCGACACTCGTTCAGTGTCGAAAGTTTCCTGTCTTCCAGAGAGCGGTGGGGGGCAGAACGATTATATTCTGTTCCGCTTGAACTTCCGCCGCGAAAGTTAGGGGTAGTGATTGTGAGTGCCCGAGCACACCGAGCGCTCGAAACGTTTTCCGACTGAAGTGAGCGAAATGTTCCCGAAGGACCAGTTTAACTCCGCAACTGCACAGGTTTAAGTAAGAGCCCACAACAGTGTGTGAAATTACAACCTGCTGCCCCGCTATCCGCGTCCCGGATGAGAGAGATAAAGAGTAAAGGGTGAAAAATGGCCGCGACGTCCGCGGCATTGGGTGTGCGGCCGGTGAGAAATCGGACAGTTAGCCGATGCAGATAAATGCGGACAAAAATGTTCGTACACCCCTTAAAAATAATCTCTCTCAAATTGAAGCAGATGGATCGAGTACATTTTTGAAATGTTCAAATTGAATCGCTGTGTAATGAAATTTGGTCGCAATTCTAAAAATGGCCACATTTTTCGAAGGTCTGTGATGAAAATTAGGAAGTTGCTTTATGTGAATCTAAATCAATTAATTAGTAAAAAAGTTACGTGTTTTTACAACACACTGTGAATTTTTGTGATCAATCCTTGTTGCATCGTCGGAGAATCGTTAACTACATACAGTAGCGCACGAAAGTATTCGGACACTCTTCAAACCTAAATAACTTTTTCCAAATTGAACCAAACGACTTGACTTTTCTGGAGCAACTAGCAGCATTGATTTACTAAATGATATACAAAAATAATTTTGAAATAATTCTAATTGATAGAAATTACGTGGGAAAGTAGAAAAGACATTTTTTAAAACATTTTTATTTCAACTCCTAATGAAAATTTAAAATATGCGTTTTTCAGAACTGTGTTAGTTATACACATA
>CM052094.1:21603443-21617300 GCA_028453745.1 Agapostemon virescens
CGTGGGAAAGTAGAAAAGACATTTTTTAAAACATTTTTATTTCAACTCCTAATGAAAATTTAAAATATGCGTTTTTCAGAACTGTGTTAGTTATACACATGCTGAAAATCTCACCGAAATCGATTAACGCGAGAAAAAATGGCATGCGTAGAAAGATGTAAGAATTTCTGTAGTTTAAGCAGAAACTGATCAAGAATCGTGAAAAATTGCGATTTTCACCATTTTCGATGGCACGTAGCTCGTGTGTACGTCGATCGATTTTAATGAATTTCTTTGCATGCGTATAACTATCATAGATCTACCAGATGCGTCTTTAAAATTTTTTGTGCGTGGTTCAAATAAAAAATATTTAAAAAGTTCCTTTTTTATTGGTCATGTAATTCACATCAATTCCAATATTTACAAAATTTATTTTGTATATCATTTATTAAATCAATGCAACTAATTGCTCAAGAAAAGTCAAGACGTTTGGTTCAATCTTAAAAAAGTTATTTAGGTTTGAGGAGTGTCCGAATATTTTCGTGCGCTACTGTATACTTGGATAATTCTTCATATTCTTTTTGTGATGTTATAAAATTGCTCCAGTTCAGTCTTTAACCATTCGCGAATGAGGATTTTTGAAAATATTGTAAATACTTTCTCCAAAAAGCTAAATCCTCTCTTAAAGGTTTAAGTTCCGAGTAAAAATAAAAATGTATACCGATCTTATGATAATGGAATGATTAAATTATATCATTTACAACTTTTAACTCTTAGCACTCCAATGGCGCCTCTGTGGAGACACTGAAAATTGCCATACTACTATTTAGAATAGCTTTTACGTCGCTGTGTTTGCATTTAAGAAGTCCGTAGATATTGAAATGTTTCACGTACGATTAATAGTAATAAACTTTGTATACACGAAGAAAAATAAATAAAAAAATGTCTCGATTTTGGAATTTAAATTGCTTAGAGTGATAAGGGTAAAGATTGAATTTACGATCTTGATGTCGTCAATTTAACGACATTCGTCCTCAAAAGTTAAACTCAATTACCCGAAACATAGTTTCTTGAAAGATTCTCGACGTATCCTTAGAAACGCTACGAAAGTGTCACCTTAAAATTTTGAAAATACCGACGCTTTAAAATCGAGTGTTTATATAATTTTCTGATAATGCATATAAACGCGAAAGCACTTGACATTTTCCGAAATGGATTTTCTTTCTTGGAATGTGGTACAATCTCTAATCCTTCTCAATCACTTTCCTTCAATTGCAATTTTCCTGGAAAACATTTCGCACATGTTTTATCTTCTTTAGCATGTACTACAACTCCTACTGGAATGAACATATTTTTCTCGAATTGCAATTTTCATACAGAATGTTTTACCGAAAAGAATCTCTTAATTGTCGTTCTTAATTGCAACAATGCGAGAAACGTTCGTTATGCAATTTTACACTAGAACTACCAAACCAGTCATTTTGACTGGCCCCTAATTTTTTCTTTCGCAATTATTGAAGGTATAAGAAATGTTTTGATCCGAAATTTTGGGATGTACTTCTTTAATGACGTACGCGTTATAATGAGAATGGTATGAAGTTTTAATAGATGCAGTCTCGTTATTATTACAAAGCAATGTATATCGTTGGATTTATTGTTCGGTAGTTCTAGTGTTAAACAGAGAGATCTATCGAATCGATTCTTCAGAAGAAAATTTTATATCTTGAATAATTGCGAAATGACAAATCTGAAAAGGATTATTTGACCCACTGTGATAAGTTTAGTGTTAAAATTAAACCTACTGAGCATTATTATTGGTTGGTGTACGATGTCTTCCAAATTCCAAGATTTAATTTCTTTCATTTGTTTGCGACTTCCATTACGTAGTATAATTGGGTAAAGTGATTTATTGAATTCCTGTGAAGGTAATTTTATAACTTCGATAATTGTGAAATAAAAAATTTCAAGGTTCTCCAGAGTGAATCAGAGGAACAGAATATTTCTTTGCAAAACAATAATCATTCTTTAACGCGTCTGGGTTGTATAAATATTCGCTTGCACTTCGTTACATCTTCAGGAATATTTCGCCAGCGTGTTCGCGATAATTCGTTTCCGAAAACTGATGGAAAGAGTTATTACCGATCGATCGTGACTTGACATTATTACGGAAGTAAATCGAGGAAAACTAAAGTAAAAGGGAGCTCTGATTTTCGCAGATTTTTGTCTTGACTAATTTGCGAAACTACTGACACGATGGTACACACGTAAGGCTACTTTGCAGGATCCATTGTGTACTGTATTCCACCGGCGTCCAGTGTGCAGATAAACTGCCAGCCGATAACGATCAGCAAATGGATTGCGTGTTCTGCATTAGGGATAATTGACTTGTGTTGCGAGTTATTAATACGATTCTAGGATTTACGTACTATATGCGGGCGCCGATGGTATCGAGCATGCTAGTTTCGTCAGGTTCATCGAATCATTATATAATTGTTAATGGATCCATACCCACTCGACAACGATTCGATCGTAACCCCGTTGTCTTCCCGATCCTTTCTGCGAGTATTGATCATGCATAATCTCGTTTCTTCGAGGCTAAAAGGACTGCCATCTCGAAACATCAAAAGTAGTAAGTATACTGTGAATTTTTATTAGCTAATTAACACTAGAACTACCAAACCAGTCAAAATAACTAGTCCCTACTTATTTATTTCGCAATTATTGTAGTTATAAAAATGTTTTCATTAGTAATTGTTCAGATTATGAATTTTAAATAGAAATCACTGCACCACTTTATTTCTAATAAAGTCTATTTCTAATATCTTTTACCATGTCCACTTTTATTATAACAATTGTCTTTCGAAAGACACTTTCTAAATTTTGCGATCTTTAATAATCTTTTAAAAAAGATATTTACGCCTTCCCTAGTAAATTAATCCTCGCAACAAATTAACACTACACCTAATAATTTCTGTGATTTTTATTAAAATATATGGTCGAATAAAGAAATCTATTGAACCGATTCCTGTGAAGACAATTGTATAACTTCAATAATAGTAAACTAGAAAATCTGAAAATGGTCGTTTGACCCGCTGTGGTAAGTTCAGTGTTAAAAACTGTTCGGATTATAAATTTTAAATACAAATCACTGCACCACTTTATTTCTAATAAACGTTTTATTTTAAACTCAATGAAAGAAACGTCTTTCCTGTTCAACTTGATCACAGAGAACGAATGCTATGGAGCTCTTGACCAAATATCGGTGGACAAGCTGAAAGAAAATAATCGGGACCTGCCTACGAACTTCCAAGAACCCTTCATCGTTTTTCCGCAGATTCGTACTGCGTGGATTCAATCTTGCACAGAGGAAATATACAAAATATCCAACAGTAATTTTCCGATGTACTTCATTAATGGACCACATGTCACAATAAAAATTGAATTAAGTTTAAATAGATGTAGTCTTGTTATTATCACCAAACAATGTACATCGTGGGATTTATTGTTCGGTAGCTCTAATGTTAACATTTTACCGATCGGAAGCCTATTAACCCCTAGGCTATTGTAGGAGCCTATAGGCACTTAGAAATTTTGAATTTGTGATACTGAGAGCGCCTACAGGCGCTTATCCCATTGTGGTCGCCTGAGATTGAAGGCGTCTAAAGGCACTAGACGAAGTTTTATTAATATAAATATGTATGTAATTTTGTCTTAATAAATAATAAGTATGTAAATTTCATTTACATTTAATGAAACATGTTTTACACTAATATCGCTCAGGTAGAGTACATGATTGTAAATCAAAAGGTGGAAATCCTAATAGTCAGGCTTTTCGCTTGACACAAAGGCATTTTCCGTTTCCAGGCGTAAAAAATACAGCAATTTGAGAAAACGTAAGACGCAAATGTGTATTGTGTTGAAAACTGTTAAGGAAATGAGAATCTCTGTATTCGTGGAAAACTCCACACCTCCGAAAAACAGCGTATACCACTCTAGCTGTACGTGGCCCTTCTTTAGGGATACCTGCATGTACTCGCAGGTATAAGCGTTTAGGTATAAATGTGCGTACTGCAACAGCGTAAAGTTAGTTGACCTGTTCTGCGCTGTTCCGTCCGTAACGTACGTCCGTCTAGTAGACGCCAATATTGTATTCCACCTTCTCTCTTTCAAATATATATATAGTTATTTTTCACTCCTTTCTTACGCGAGACTTTTCATTTTAATACAAATACCTCAACAAAAACATAACAAAAGAAGTGAGACGCATTACGAATGTAAGAACTGTGATGTAGAATAATGTATTTATCCATATGTCGAATTATATCACACTTTACTAGATTACTAGATATATTGTGAAAAAAACCTTTACATTGATATTAAATTTTTCATATTTATAGTAGAAATTCGGTTCAGAACACAAAGGAATAAATAATATTGTTTTAATATAGTGAAATTCAGTTGTTTGATTATTGTAATGTATATGCAACAAAATGAAACTTAAAAAATTGCTTTCACGTTGTAATTTGTAATGAAATGATTAGATAACGTTACCAAGGATGCCTTGTTGATTTACAATAAAAACTGCTTTCAACGTTGTAAGGCTTGACACGGCGTGATACGTACTTTTCCGTTGCTCGCTCGCGAGGAACTGTCTCCGAGGTTTATTTAACAAAATCAAAACATAGTAACGTGAACAAAACAGAATAGTACGCGAATCGATAAAAACAGATATACAATAGTTAAACGTAATCAATACAAACAGACTTCGAAAAATTTTGAAATAATCGCCGATAGGTAAAGTGTTAACGTAACTGAAGTGATGAAAAATTAATGGCAGGCGTTCAACGTGAACCAAGAAACAAATAATAAATAAATAAGAATAGAAATTACAATATACAGGGTAGGTCACCAAACGTTTGCACCTCAAATATCATTGTTGTTTCCAAAGATACGTAAAATATGGGAAGGACAAAGTTGAATGGTACAATGGGGCTGACATGACGCCATAAAAAAATTTTGTTTTTATGTCATTTTTTTAGAGATATCAAGGTCGCCTTGACTTTTTTAAATGGAACCACCATTTTTTAAACACTTACAATGATAGTCCTTTTCATTAGGAATTCAGTGACTATATTATTCCAAGGTCATTCAAGGTCAAGGACAGAAAAAACATAAAACTAAAATACGGTAGCAGAATACCTGTATTTTACAAATGTTCGAAATGATGGCCGTCTACGTCGATACATTGATGTAAACGAGCTCTGAAGGAACCTTGAACTCTGATAAGTCCATCCGAGGTGGTATGTGTTTGCTTGAATGATTTTGAAGCAATCCCCATTGACAAAAGTTAATTCTATTTTGAAAATCATTCCCGCGCAATTCTTGATGGAGCAATATGTGGAACGGATGAAATTTATGTCGGGCCAGAATTCGTATTACGCTACTTTGACTTATGCCTGCTTCCCGGGAAATTTTTCTCGTACTCGCGTGAGGATTGACAGCTATAGCTGCTAAAATATTAATTTCATTGTCTTCATTGGTCGTGGGATTCTTCCGTTTGTACTGTCTTGCATGTACACTTTCAGTACTTCGAAACAACCTGTACATATTAATGAAAGTCTGTCTAGAAGAAGTGTTTCGCTCGGGGTACCTTTCTTCATAAAGTAATTGAGCCTGCACTGCATTTTGTCTACATTCACAGTAAATCGTGATCATATCACACTTTTCAGTCATTGAATAAGACAGCGGAATCGCGTTTGGCAACATACCGATAGTAAATAAGAATGCTGAATCACAGTAACATTGAAGGAACTTAGTATGTTTACTTTAACTACGACCATAGTATGTTTACTATTAACTACAAGTCTCAACCGTGATAAACGTATTTCGCTTTCATATTTTAAATCTTATACGTTTTTTCTGTCTTTTACCTTGAATGACCATGGAATAATATAGTCACTGAATTCCTAATGAAAGAGACTATCATTGTAGGTGACCTTGACATCTCTAAAAAAAAATGACATAAAAACAAATTATTTTTATAGCATCGTGGCAGCCGATTTTACGTATCTTTAGAAACAACAAAGATATTTGAGGTGCAAAAGTTTGGTGACTCACCCTGTATATTCACTGCACACTCTACTTTTCATTAATAACGTTCTGAAAGTTTGCTTGATTTTGAAAGATAACCCAGGGAATTACAGTCACGCATACGTCGCCTATCTTTGTTAATTTTAGTACAATTATGCTGTCTTTTTAGTGCGATAGTTAGATAAAAGTACATCGAATGTAGAGCATATGAAATCTTGCACAAGCGTGAGGCGCAGCTCGGGGCTGTTTAAAACCTGACCCAGAAACTAAAACTAATGCCGGACTGTAGTGGAAGAAAATTACTTGAAACTACAATAACTAGACTTATAGTTTGCACAGATTTCGAGGAGCGGGTAAGATAGGAACTTTTCAAAGAATTTCGTTCTGCTCTATATTAATTTTGACGAACCGAAACTTCTGATACGGCAAACAATGTTCTATCTTGCCTCGATCTAGCAACCCTTGATCGTCAACATTTCCATAACAATTCACGGTTTAACCAAAACATTAGTGTTTCATAGCAATTAAATCTTTGCACTCGAACCTATTTTAACTTCAACCCCAAGGAATTTTTTTCTGACCTAGAATATTTTCATTCTACACGATATATTTCATCTTATGCATACGAAATTTGTTTGCTACTACTCATCCTTGTAACGATTAAATTTTTACGAATTTCTTTGACACAAGCATAGCGATGTAAAGATTGTTTTAAACAGTGCTGTAGCTATTTTCAGTGGTGCATAAGAGTCACGGTTCGAGTAAAAAGGGTTACAAAAAATTTACAGAAAATTTCTTTAATATCGATCCGATTACCTCGAGAATTATTCTTGGATACGTTGTCGACCTTGAACTATCGGAAAATACTTCGAAATAAAATTGTCTACGAATTTAATAATGTTTTTCTTCGGTGTATTGTCAAAAAGAAATGAAAGGGTCGCATTGTTCAGCAGTTGGTAAACGAAATAAAATCGCGTCGCTTTGTACAGCTACGTTTATTTCAATGCTTAACCCTTTGCAGTCGGCACCTTTACAGAAATTGCCTATCAGCAACACGACGCCACTTTGACGCGAAAATGTAAAGCTATATATTCGCTTATTTGTAGTCTCAAATGTCATCACGCGGTGTGATACGGTGACGTGAATAATTTCGTGGGAATCATTGTATCTCAATTTTCACAATAAACTCTCAACTTATCCGGAACACTAAATCACTACATTTGGAATCAGCGCAATGTGTCGTAACAGAGGTTTTATACAACTGTACTATTGCTATGGGATTTCGGGGATCTTATGTACTACGATGTGTTTAGATGTTGGTGGTACAGAGTTTTGGGGGTAGTTTGAGTTATACTGATGACTCCATGTTTTGGAGGTAATTGAGTCATACGGATGACATCGTGTTTTGGATTACTAACGACGAAGTACCGGGAGTATTAGTCATTGATGGACTTGGGCTTGGTGATGTGTTGCAAGGCATATTATTCTTCATAGGGCCGTAACAAGGGCTGTGACGGGTGCGAGGTAACCGGCATATTGAGCATTCATCTGAAAATCATCCTTATTGCTCTTTCAAGTGATATAGAGAAGCACAATATACATTTTTTTGTTGTAGAATAATTCCATTCTACGTGGCTCATTCCCTCTCGTGTATATCAAATTTGAGTCGTTTATTTTGAAAGTGGCGTAAGTTCCTTTAAAAAAAATCGAATCAGCTATTATAATAGTTACAATTTTACAAGATCTTTTCATTCTGAGGCAACTTGTTACTAATATATTTAAAATCGTTACGATTTTGTGACACAAAAATTTGCTGGTTGATGAAGCGATGAAAAAGTTTATTTTGAAAGTGGTGGAAGTCCCATTGTGAAAGTTTCAAATGGATATGGAAAATAATTATGCAATAAAATTTTATGACATCCCAGCTTTATGTTTAATTATCAAAGTAACAGTTGAATTATCAATGTGCAATGAATTTGTTTTAAACAACGGAACAGTGCCTGTCCACAGAAAATACGATTTTTAAAAGGCTAAAAAATACTGACGGTGAAAGAGTAAATTGATTTAAAGTATGTTGGATGAGATTTTTGAGAAGCGATTCATATAAGTTATTCCATGAAACGACAATGAACGAGGATGCACCATTCAAAACATTGGATGTGCTACCGTAACGGGGAAGACCGAAAAACTTTAATAATATCCAGTTGACATCACTATACAAAAAACCGTGGCCACTCACAATCCTAAAATATAAGGACTTAATGGATTTATTACATTATATACCACCTGCACACCACAGTTATTTTAAATCCCTCCCGCGTACACAAACTGGAGAAGACTGAATAATAATTAATAAAATTATATTAATTTTAATGTAAAAATTATTTAACAAAGAATGAAAGTTGAATATTTTTTTTATTTTATAACATAAAAGTGTATACATTTATTTTAATTTCAAGGGAAATTTACTTTTCCTATGGACTTGTGCTTTCTTAAGAATTGAAAACGTCGTTTCATTGATTTTGAAAATGGCGAAGTCCATTCATAGCTATCAAAAACATATTACTCCTTCAATAATGTTAATTATGCTAATTGGGATGATAAATTTGACACCTTTAGAAACCCAAAAACATTATTCTATTATGTTATCTGTTACCCATATTTTTAAATTTAATCCAACGCAAACCCTCCAATATCTCGATTCGAGCATAAATGGACTGAAGCCACTTTCAAAATAAACGGCTCATTTGTTACTATTAATTCTTTGTACTCAAAGCTGTTTTAACTAGAAAACCAACACATTTCTTCTGACCTAGGATATTTTCATTCTACATTAATTATTTCACCTTATGTATATGGATGTTTTTTGCTGTTACAACACCTTTACAACCATTCAGTTTTTATTTATCTTTTAAACGTAAAGATGACAATGTTAAAATTGTTTAAAATAATAGTATGCCAATTTTTCGTGGCGCCTCAGAGTGGCCACTCGAGTGCTAAGGGTTAATCGTACGTGCAACACTTAAATTTTTACCAATTTCTTAAATACAAATATTGTAATGTAAAAATTGTTTTGAATAACAATTTTTAGTGTCGCCTCAGAGGAGCCATTGGAGAGCTCAGGGTTAACGCGACCAATACGCTCATATCTACAATATCTGTTCATATATCTTGATAATTGTAGCATATTTTGATTTATTTTCTTATACGATTTCAATAGATCACACCAAGGAAACATGCATCTATAAAAAATTCTCAAAAAGTTGCGATGGAACAAGTTCATTCTCAGTAATCATAAATAAATTGTTATGTCCCCTCAAAGGGGACAACAGAGTGCAAAGAGTTAACCCTTGACACTCGAGTGGCGACTCTGAGGCGCCAGTAAAAATTGCTACGCTATTATTTAAAACACTTTTAACATCGCTATCTTTATATATAAGAAATTGATAAAAATTTAACGGTTTTAAGGACGAGTTACAGTAAAAAACCCTTATATACGCAAGGTGAAAAAGTTCATGTAGGAATAAACATATCTTAGGTCAGAAGAAATACTTTGGTTTCATAGTTAAAACGGCTTCGAGTACAAAGGGTTAAAATATTGATTACAAAAGAATAAAACTTCGTTCGATAAAACAAGATAGGCACGAAATTAATATTTATTAGACTTTGTTGAAAATCTTTACGACGAGTCTGACCCGTCGTAATATGGCTAGGGGTTAGAGCATAGTTCCTATAATCATTGTCCATCAAAACGACATTGGAGGATACCAGTAGCTCGAGCGGTAAAAAACATCGTCATTAACTCCGAGGGAAAAAGGGAACCAGTACGAAACAAGCAGTATTTCAGGTTCAGCGACAGTTACGAGGAAACCGATCGTCGACGATCGTAACGGACCAATAAAAGAAATCGTTGGGGCGGTTTTAAAGCAAACACGACGGTGGAGGAGGAGAGAAAGACGGCCGGGGCTGTCGGTAAACGAACAAAATTCTTCTCCGGGGAATTAGGTGAAATACAGAGACTTAGGAGATATGCGGAGCCCTAAGTCTGTGTGAGATACACTCACGAGGAACCGCCCAGTCGGGTCATTGGAAATCCATGAAATTTCGCGGAGGGCCGATAAAAAAGATTTCAATTCCCTTTAGGTCGGGAACCGGTGAGATCGTGACACGCGCGCGCAAATACTTCCGTTTTTCGTGGCGGCGCGCCGCCTCGGGAGACGATCGCCCTCTTTGAGGCATAAAACATTTTCTTATGAAATTCCAACGGGCTGAAACGATACTAGCCGGGGATCCTTCATTCGTTTCGTCGTACCTTTCCTGTCGGTGCGTATAACAGCTTTTCACGGCTAACAAACTCGCCTGTTCCGCTCCTTTATCTCTTTCTCTCTGCAACTAGCGACTTTTTTTTGTTGAACCCGTTATAATGCAACTGTAGCGTCTCTCATTGCCCAACGATAATAGAAGACAGACGAGTTCGCTTTTCCCAAATAGGGGTAAAACAACGGCACTCGGTGGTGATTAAAAACAAAGAACTTTAATAAATTCTTCGCTCGAAGAACGGACAACAATACGGTAAAATACCAAGTATAAAATGAACAAGACGAGATACAAATGATTAAGATTAAGGGTACAAACACGAAATATAAGTATAACAAGGCGACAAATTACCAAATGTAAAAGACTGCGTAAAAATGTAAAGAGACCCGTAGATGTACTAGTGTTCGTCAATGGGGCGTAAACATTTCCCACTAATGAACGCATACAAAAATTATTGAGGACCTTTAATCTCGGAGTAAAGATTGAACTCAATCGATTGGCAGAGGAAAGACTGTTTATTAACACTTTATCGACCGGAAGCCTATTAACAAGCTTTTCAATATTCGCGCTATATCAAAATGAAGCTTAAAATTCTATTTTTACATTCCAATTTGTAACAACATTATTAGACAATATTATTGGGGATGCATTGCTGATCCGCAATAAAAATTGCTGTCAGCCTTGAAGGACCCATTAAAAAGTTTTCAGTCATGGATCATAGGCCTTACAAAAATTCTGAAATAATCGCCGGTCGATAAAGTGTTAATATACAGTGGCTCAAAGTAAAACTCGGACACCAATATATTTTTACTTTCTGAGGTTATCATAAGTATAAGAAAACAAATTAAATGAAAAACAAAATTATTTTCAATAATTTACACTTAAGGTTATTAAGCAACGACAAAAATTATTCACGATAATTCAAAACAAAATGGAAGTATTAAAAGTCATGATAACTAGCCTCATACTGAAATTCGGACAGTTGGTAATCCTGTGGGAAAAACAAATGAAACGCAGGGAATCACCCTTCATTTTTTCATACTTTCATTTTACGTAGTTTTTAGTTGACGTAAGTCGTTAATTTCTGTAAAATTTTGTTTTAATTTATCAAAATGGCTAGACAATGTGGACAAACGTCGTTAGAACTCCGGGAACTTCTTAAAAGTCAATTTAGAGACGGTTTGTCTGTACGAAATATTGCATCAACAGTGAAACGCAGTCTCTCTACAGTTCATGACATTATAAAACGCATTAGATCCAGAAATAATGTGGGAAATAAACCAATACTAAGTAAACGGAAGATCTTCACAGAATCCGAGGAGCACTGGATCGTACAACAAATTAAAAAAAAAATCCATAATTAAGTGCCCCGAAGTTAGCCACTGAAGCTAAAATATATTTAGGAAAAGAAGCTAATCCAGAAACAGTGAGGATTATATTAAGCAAAAATAATTTTAATGGGAGAATTGCAAGGAAGAAACCACTTGCGAGCAAAATAAATCGTTCAAAAAGATTGCAATTCGGGAAATTGTACAAAAATAAAGATTTTTCATTTTGAAGGACAGTTTTATATACAGACGAGAATAAATTTAACATTTTTCGTTCCGAGGGACAAACTTATGTTTGGAGAAAACCTAATGAGGAGTACAAGGATAAGAATTTACGACCTACTGTTAAACATGGGGGAGGTTCATTAATGGTGTCGGGATGCATGTCAGATGAACCAGACCAGGAAATCTCCACATTATTGACGGGATCATGGATCGGACAAGATATCTACAGATTTTGAAGAACAATTTAAGGGATAGTGTAGAAAAATTAGGTATTGCCGATTCTTACAGTTTCTACCAGGCCAATGATTCAATGCATCAGAATCGTAATATTCGTCTATCGTTACTTTATAATTGCCCACATGTAATCGAAACTCCCGCTCGATCACCTGATTTGAATGTAATCGAACATCTATGGGCGTACTTAGAAGAAAAATTGAAAAGCCACATTATTTCCAATGCTAAAGATTAAAAAAAAGCATTAAAAGAGGAATGGGCAAATATTGATCCTTCGTATTGCGAAAAACTAGTACGGTCCATGCCGAATCGATTAAAAGCTGTAAGAGCAAATAAAGGACTACCAACAAAATATTAATATCAAATGAAAATAGCATAAAACATATGTACATATCTACAAGAAAATTTTCTACTGTCCGAGTTTTATTTTGAGATCAAATTCCATTACTTTTTAAACTTCGTTTTTTTTTTATGACTTATTGTAAATAAATTTTGTTTTTGTTTTTAGTGAATTTATATAACCTTGAATAAAGCTTACTAAAAATAGCTTTATTTTTTGTTTATATTCTTTTCTTACCCTAGCAATCGCTTCATAAGGCTCAAAAATATCAGTGTCCGAGTTTTACTTTGAGCCACTGTAAGTAAAATACAAAAAAAGGACGGAAGCAAAAATGGAAATGGGAAAGGCGTTGCGTGAGTGAAGACAGTTGTACGGATACTAGTTAAAACATGGAAAAAGACCTTATGCCTTTTATGGCTTGATCTGAGCCTACGTCAGGCAGAGAGGCGAGCAAGCGGAAAACATGAAATTCAAAATATAAACTATTTTCAATAAGAATATTTGTGAATCTTAACGCTCAATCAACACTGATGAGGTGAGAGTAACTTCGAAAAGTCTTCAAGACGGTACTTTTGCTCGACTTTTCATACAAGTCCCATTTAATATGTAACTAAAGATTCATATGCTATTACAAATTTATTTGCTTTGTTCTATACTACATCTTTTTAACGCATTAACACTAGAACTACCAAATCAATCATTTTGACTGGTCCCTACTTTTTTTCTTTCGCAATTATTGAAGTTATACAAATGTTTTAATCAGAAATTTTCGGATGTTTTCTTTAATGGCGTATACCTTACAATAAGTACTGTATGAAGTTTTAATAGATGCAGTCACGTTATTATTACAGAGCAATGTATATCGTTGGATTCATTGTTTGGTAGTTCTAGTGTTAAATAAATATGTCATCGTGTACATGTCACCGGTGGTGCACGTGGCACGGAACAGACGTTATTCGCGTTTTAATCAACATCAAACTGGAGGATAAAATATTAAAATAAAATTATTTGATATTGATTCGGTGTCATGGGATTTTGTTTGAAATTTGTTCAGAGCTAGGGATTCTTTTAAACGTTTCTATGAAACTAAAGAATTTTTAATTTTATTATTTATCGTATCATCGAGATTGGTATAAACTTATTCAAAATGGATGCCGCGTCATCAGACTGGTATGAAAAGCAAATTATTTATTATTTGCCAGTCTCCAGGGTCTTTCATCGTGGTTTTCATCCAGATTGCATACAGCTATGCAATTTGAGTAGCACGTTATCGGATTGGACTAAAATACAAATTATTTGACATTTTGTTATTTGCTCACCTATCGCAGAACCCGTTGAGATCAC
>CM052094.1:21628440-21657841 GCA_028453745.1 Agapostemon virescens
ACCGCCTGATACCATTTAACTTCTACTTATAACATTTTCTTCTATTCGCAATCATTTAGGAGGTACAGCCTGTTCCAGTTGCGTGGGACACCCTGCCAGTGCCAAGGGATATAAAAAATGTTCTTTTATCTGCTTGACATAGCTGTTTATAATGTTTGTGTCAATGCAATGTAAATTTCGAAATAAAATGTTTTGTTTCCGAGCGTGCATATAACTGTTCAGTTGAGAGCCAGTTAAATAGTATTCTTCGGACGCGTCAAATTCCATTTAATTTGTACGTCAAGGGGTTAATACCTCTTACACAGCTTGTTTTATTCCATTTCAACATCGACCCGCCTTTATTTGAAAACCCTTTATAAAGGTTGTATCAACGTTAGCACGTAAGACGCGCGTGTAAGGAGCTCGTCTCTCGGCTAGAAAAGCTCGGATGAATAAACAAATGAGAAATATTCATTCGCGTCCGACTTTTATGACGTCGAAAGAGAACGAATTTTTCGAACTTCTGGAGCGGAGCAGTCGTCGAATGGGCACACCGCGATAGGAAACAAAGGGAACCGCAATGCTCGACTTTCCTTCGCGACAGGAACTTTTCATGACAGAGGGACTTTAACGTTCTCCGTGGTCAGCATCGGCGGCATATCGATGATACGAGTAGCGCACGTGAAAGTCGACCACGAGGCACGGCCGCTGATTTTTGCACGCTCGGAAACCAGTTTCTGTTCCTATTGTTACAACAGCCGGCTGGCTCTCGCAGACGGAATCTCTCCCTCGAGCAGCCTCGCTTTATCCCGCTATACACGACCAAGCACCGCGTGGGAGTCAACCAACACTATCCGATTTTTATCCATGAAATTCCGAGGAGACATTAGTAGCAATCTCATTACAAACGCTTCCGACTTTGTACAGTACCGACCTTTTAAGTCATCGAACATCTACCGCGTCGTTCATAATTATTTGAACGACGGAGATTTTGTACGTTGCTCCGCTCGCCGGGGTAAGTAACAATGTGCGGTGGCATTGTCGGCATAAATGACTTTATAATGGAGAGCGGGAACAATGAACAGTGTTTTTACAATGGTCGCAGTTGCACGTAATCTAAATTTCAGTTGCCGTGTTTTACTTCCATTAAAATCTTGTGGGACGGTCGAGATAGCGAAGCGAGAATCGCGGTCTCTGCGAGGAAGGACACGCCTAAGAATTGGTTAAACATTCTTCGCGAAATGAAAACGTTAAGGGAATCGGCTAACAAGCGACAATAACTTTTTAAGCAAAAATTTGTAGGCGTGGAGAAGCATTCGTAAGGTATATTTAACGATTGTTCGCGTCTAATCGCGAATCCGTGCGGGTTTTGTAAATCTGTCGCTCGAATTGAATCTGAAAGCTTGGACGATTTTGTTGCTATTAAAGTGTACATGACGAATATTCAATCAAAATGTACTATTTTACAAAAATGTATAAGGTTTTGAATATTTTTTTTAGCTACTCGTTGTTCAGAAACACGCAAACGAGCTCATAATTAATTGAATGTCGTCGACGCTCAATGTGTTAATCATGCCATGAGAAACATAAAGATTCTTTTTAACGTTGTGTTCGAATATTCTGTAACGGGAAGCGTTTCGAAGAATCGACCTACTCGAAGGAAACGTACGGTTTCTATTTTTAACAAAAAAGCACGTCTGCATTTTTAACCGAACCGTTACATTTATGCAAAGGTTAAGTCGTGAGAAAATATACCTCCTATATCATTCTGAAATTAAGATTTTAATAATTACACAGTAGTAACATTACGAATACGTTACCAAGTATACAATAGAACTCCTCATGCGAGAAATAAAATGCTAACTAGTTCTCTTTTCCATAGATTAGTGTCTAAAATCGCGAATTTACATAAACATCCGGTAACAGGCTAATAATGAACTTTGGTAAAGGCCGTCTTTTCTGTTCTGACGACTACGACAGTCTCAAAGTGGAACAACTTTCTTACGCATCTCGTACCCTAAATTTCGTGTTCACGCCCATTGCTATTCAACAAATAATATTTCTTTTCAGCTCTCCAGCCGCGGTGTTTATTTTTATCTAACGTGTCAAAATCGTTTAATTTAATTACACAGTTCCTATTAGCAGTTATTTACCTAGCAATTAATTTAAACGTGTAGGACGAAATACAGCTAAAAATATATGAGCCGTTTATTTTGAAAGTGGCGTAAGTCCATTTTTTAAAAAATCGAGTCAGCTACTTAAAAGGATTTTAAAAGGATCAGATTTTTAAAAGGCTAAAAAATACTGACGGTGAAAGAGTAAATTGGTTTAAAGTATGTTGGATGAGATTTTTGAGAAGCGATTCATATAAGTTATTCTATGAAACTACAATGAACGAGGATGCACCATTCAAAACATTGGATTTACTACCGTAACGGAGAAGACCGAAAAACTTTAATAATATCCAGTTGGCATCACTATAAAAAAAATCGAGACCACTCACAAACTTAAAATATAAGGTCTTAATGGATTTATTAAATTATATACCACCTGCACACCACAGTTATCTTAAATCCCTCCCGCGTACAAAAACTGGAGATTAATAATTAATAAAACTATATTAATTTTAATGTAAAAATTATTTAACAAAGAATGAAAGTTGAATATTTTTTTGATTTTATAATATAAAAGTGTATACATTTATTTTAATTTCAAGGGAAATTTACTTTTCCTATGGACTTGTGCTTTCTTAAGAATTGAAAACGTCGTTTCATTGATTTTGAAAATAGCGTAAGTCCATTCATAGCCATCAAAAACATATTATTTCTTCAGTATTGTTAATTATGCTAATTGGGATGATAAATTTTACACCTTTAGAAACCCAAAAACATTATTCTATTACGTTATCTGCTACACATATTTTTAAATTTAATCCAACGCAAACCCTTCAATATCTCGATTCGAGCATAAATGGACTTAAGCCACTTTCAAAATAAACTGCTCATATTATAGTCCGTCGTGCGAGACTTAACGAAAGGTAATGACATATTCACGAGTAACGACAAAAGTCGGTAGGTAATATTTGAAACGCTAGAAAAATTAGAATTTCTTTTAGAAGAAATTTGTTGAAATAAAGCAATGTATGCTCGTTTATGCTTTCATTCATAAAAAGATCGAGTATCCTTTTGTCTTACAGAGAAACTTAATTTATTTCTTCTCCGATATATTTGCACAGTAAATAGACACAAAAAAAAATTACAACATTTTTGTATAGAGACTTCGCATACGTGTTACTTATTTGACCGCTCGCGGAAGAAGAAGGAACAAACGCTACGTGACCTATTATATTTACGCTTAGTGCTAAAGATAATGTAATTGAGTTCAATATACAGAGATGGCGCAATCAGCCTGAATATCTCCAACAAAATTTCTATTGAATTTTAACACTAGAACTGCCAAACCAGTCAAAATGACGGGTTTCCGATTGTTTCGTGTACAATTACTGAAGCCATAAAAACATTTTCATCGGAAAGTTTCAAATGAATTTCTTCATTGAAGCAGACATTATGATAAAAATTCTACGAGATCCGAATGGATGCAATTTTGTCATTGTTACGAAGCAATATACATCGGTCGTATTTGGACCGTTTATTTTTAAAGTGGTGCAAGTCCATTTTCTACTGTTTCGAAAAAATTAAATGTTAGCAGATCTGACAATTAAAAAATATAGGTTAATTATGTGAAGTCTGGGAATGTTTGTACTAATTTATCAATATAAATTTGATTATATAAATTTCTTTTAGGCGAATTTACTGTGGACTTACACCACTTTCATAATTAGTCAATTGTAAATATAATTTAATTTCAATTTTGAAATAACAAATATCACTTAAAATATATTTCGTATTAATCCAATTTTGTTTATAAATAATAACAAGAAATAAAATAGAATTAGTATTTTTTATTTTGAACGTTAATTATATTTATATATTGTTAAACTTAACACAAGATATTGGTATTATTAATTATTTATGCTCTTCGTGTGGCAGTGTTTTGAAATATTCATGATGTACAGGAGGTATATAAGGTAATAGCTGCTGCATATCCTTATATTTTTCGCATGTAATAGGCCTGGCAATGTGATACAAAGGCGCCAGGGCGATTTTTTCAAATTTTGTCGGTCTTCCCCGGCATGTAGGTGATAAATTTAGAGTCTTAAATTCTGTGTCCTCCATTGATGTTTTATATAAAATAGTATACGGTGCACTTTTGCAAAATCTCAACCAACATATTTGCAACCAATTTACTTTTTCTCCATTAGTGTTTCTTCTTATCTGTTTTTTAATTGCGTTTTGTAGATTTTTTGTTGAAACGAAATTCTCTCGTTTCATTTCGTGTAAAATAAATGTATTATGTCTACATTGGTTTATAACGTTTCAATAATCCTGTGGTGTGTACAGGAAATTCTTTTTTCGTAATGCCATTTTTTCTGTCTATGGAAATTGGACTTATACCACTTTCATAATCAATGGTTACGCAATTTCTTTTACCGGCCAATTTTAAATTGAACAAAGCCTAGGCATTTTTTAAGATACTAAATACTAACTAATTATAAACAAAAAGTTTACACTAAATTAAGCATAAATTACGTCATATCTCATTTTTTTTAAAAAGAACTTACACCACTTTCAAAATAAATGGTCCATTTATTACTCGGTAGTTCTAGTGTTAAAGTAGGCTATCCTGAATGTTCGATAAAAGTGACAAACCAATAGCTGAATTTGTCAGCGACGTTACTTTATAATTTTCGTAATTGCAAAATGAACCGATGAAAGGGGTCGATGTATGTATGTGTGTGCGTGCGTGTGTGTGTGTGTGTGTGTGTGTAGTTCTGGAGGATCGCCGGTTCGTTTCAGCGACGAAGACGAATAGTTCACGTGTGACGCGACGTGCAGGAGCACGTGAAGTCGATACCAAAGAAAAGTTTCACTCGAGACATTCCAGGGATGTCCTCCGGTAGACGGGCGCTGCCAACTTTGCGACTGGCTGAGAGCTTCGCCCTCGGGCCTAATTAAATAGTCCGTTATTTGCGGAGCAATATAACTTGGTCCGGTCAAAGCAGAATTATTTACCGCTCGTTTAATTATTCATTTACGCGGCACGATAATTTCCATTTGCGCGGCTGTCCACTGCGATTCGGCGCTCTCCCCGGTGACTGGAAAAACGGTGGACTTCAAAGGGGCGAACTTCCACCGTACCGATAGCAGTCTAGATTAGTAACGACTGCGGGGACGAAGTGTCCTTTCAGCGCAACAAAAATATTGCATTCTGTTGTGAGAGCGTGTCGTAGAATTTTAAACACGGTCCCGGGGTAACAGAAACGATCTCGCTCTTCTAGTTTCAATCCTTTCGATGCAAGACACAGACAGGCTCGTCCGGTGGAAAACGAACGGCTCTAACGTCTTTCGTGACATTTTTCCCATTGCAACGAATTACGCGCGAATCGGTTTATTCGATCCCGAGCGAATTCGTGAACGGCGCGCAGGATGCGCACAGTGTTCTCGAAACAGAGTTTTTAGATTTATTGTGGAAAGAAGCGTTGATCGATCGATGCGTGTCCGCGACTGTTTCAGTGCCTCAGATGATCCGACAAGATCCAACGGTGATGTCATGGGGTCTGTGGATCAGCACCCTTACGACAACTTCAGCGGCCCTCGTCACCGCGGGATTGGCTGCGCTGCTCGCCGTTTTGAACACCGCCACATCGCCGAGATCCAAAATCCTCTCCGATCCCGGCGTGTACTTCATAAATATTTTAACGCGTGAGTCTTCCAAATTGCCCATATAAACTTCGGCCGGGGTGTCCCGGGAGCTCGCTTTGTCCAACGGGTAACTCGCCGAAGCATCGTGCTCGCGAATCCAGAAAGTAACTCGTTAAACTTTCGCACTCTGTACCGTTTGAACCCCCTGTGCGCTTTTCATCTTTTCGAGACCGACGCGGGGCTGCAAAATCAATTTAAATGTTGAAACTCTTCTTCGAACATATACAACAGCTGGATCGAATTAAAATAAGATATACGGCGATACGCGCGTCATTCGTCTTAACATTCCACCGACCGGAAGCCTGTTAATAGAATTTTCGATAATTGTGCTCGACGGAGCAAAGCTTAAAGGACTACTTTTACGTTGCAGTTTGTAACGAAATTGTGAGATAACGTTACCGACGATGTCTCGTGGATTCCCAATAAAAATTGCTGTCACCGTTAAAAGATCGGTTAAAAAGTTGTCAGTGATGGACTAAAAAATTCTGAAACAATCTCCGGTCGGTGAAGATTAAAGTAACGATGAAAAATATCGAGATAGTTGCAGAATAAAATATAATAAAATTGTTTCTTAGAAAGTTTAACACTTTGACTGCCATGTCACCCATATATGGGTGACGGAATTATTTGTACTGTTCTTAAATAAATTTTTACATTAATATATTCATTTGTAACAACGTTGATGATTATACAGAAAATGCAAGAAGGTAGGGGGACCACTTTACGACATACATTTTATTTTTTCAATTTTTATTTCAGTCAATATCTCATTTCGATTTTATAGAAATTTCGTGGCTGTTAGTTTGGCAGTCAAAGTGTTAAAAAGATAAAATCTTTTGTTTGTAGGTACCGTTGAACGTTCGCTAGAAAAAGTTCTGTTACAAAAATCCTCGTTATAGAAAACTGGAGCAAATAACGTCGGCAAGATCTCTTTTCTACGTAGATAATTAAAATTAGAATATACACAATTATTTTCGCTCGGGACCATTGTTCGTTATTATCGAAAACGAAGCGATCTTTCCATCCTACGTGCGAGAAGGAGAGAAGCTCGCCTAAATCGTGCAACTATACGTATCCGAGAAGCGTAAGGGGATTAATTATGCCGAAGTATCGATGCTTTGCCGACGCGTATCCAGTTTGCGCGATTCGTGAAAAAAATTCATAGCAACGAAAACCGTGGTTCGGCGTCGAAGAAGGCGAACGTGAGAAGACGCACTCAATATTGGTTTAATTGGGTCCCGTTTCAGTGTTAATGTGCCTTGCTAGCACAAGCACCTGGCTGGCACAGTACTACACAAAGCTGTACTTCAACGTGCTTCCGAAGGAGGACATCGACAATATGTGGACCAGCGAGGGTTCTGCTGAGCTCGGTTATTCATTTTGGTAAGAGACCTTTTATTCTCTGCTCAATGGCGATGTAGTATCGCGGGCACGAAGCCTCGGACAAACTACGCTCCACGACGACTCCATGCCTCATCGTTCGCGGATTCTAAAGCCCCGCAGTTCAATACGATAAATGTTTCTCGAGTCTCTGCGAGACACGACGCTCTTCAGAACGATACGGCATAGTCGGCGTGAGAAAAGGGCGTCGTTTATGCCTCGACGATATCGAATACGCGACTTCTCCGGTTCTTCATCACTTTTAAACTATTACTGCAGCTCGATCTATATTTCCAATCTTTTTCTTTTTTTTTACTATTCGAACGGAGAAATCATTCTCATTTTGCCACCGTGATTCGTAAGACTACGATTATACCTCCGAGATCCACGATATTGTAAAATCTAAACGTGCGAATCTTTACGCGATTTGACAATCCATGGCTGATTTTATAAAAATCAAGATGAGATACAAGCTGAATATATCGATTTGAAAATTCCTTCTGATCATCGTGAAAGTAGAGTTCTCGTTAATGTTTGTATCTATAAAATTTTTAATGTACTACGAATGCATAAAAGTCTAGTAATAATTAAATTATTGAGCATCCTCTTAACGAATTTAACCCTCTATGGGGCCGTGTAACTTTCAAGTCACATGTTAATATTTTACCAACCGGAAGCCTATTATTAGGATTTTCAATAGCTGCACTGTAACAAAATGAAGCCTAGCAAACTGCTTTAATACATTGTAATTTGTAACCAAATTATTAGATAACGTTACCGAGGATGTCATGTTGATTTACAACAAAAACTGCTGTCAACGTTGAGAGATCCATTGAAAATTTTTAATCATGGACAAGGGACCTTGAAAAATTCTGAAATGTTCGCCAGTCGGTAAAGTGTTAATATATTAACATTTTACCAAATGATTTTAGTTTCCTATAAGATAATGTATACGTCTAAATTATATAATGTCTCTGAGGTAACAAATAACAATGTTGATAACTGTTGGCAGCACCGTCAACCTGGAATCTCAAAGTAAATACCTTGCATGTTGTCTGCAGATAGAAACCAACGGAACCATCCTCTGCAATTTACATTATTTGTGCTTCTATTTATTCTATTATATTCTATCTATTAAACAAAACAAAGCGTACATAATAGCTTTGGGTTTACATATCAATAACAACTTATTTATTTGCAATTTCAATAATCATTTTGTTACTATTTGTGTATGATGCAGTTTTGTGACTTTCCAGTTACAGTAGGCTATTATGATAGATTTTGGTATATTAGATAGTTGGAAAAGTATTCAGAGATTTTTGTCACTAGATGTTGTTTGGTGTCATATATCGGGAAACGCTAATTAGATTACCTCATGCTGACGCGCATTTGAGACGTGACATTTCAGTCTACAATTTTCATACAGACAGTTTTGTATTTCGTCAATCGGGTCAAAAGTAATGTTAGAATGAAAATGAGTGAAATTTCTGAAAAAATTCGCTGTGTTCTGCAATTTTATTATGAAAAAGGCAAAAACGCTGCACAAGCCCGCGAAAAAATTTGTGGTGTTTACGGTCAAGATACTTTATCAAATGCAACAGCATGTATATGGTTTGCTCACTTTCGTTTTTGAAATTTCGATATCAAAGATACACCTCGCTCTGGTCGACCAATCATTGATAAAGTCGATGAAATCATGCAAATGGTTGAGCAAGATCGGCATATAAGCAGTTATGAGGTTACTAGGGAACTAAACATTCACCATTCAACCGTTTTGGATCATTTACAGAGAAAAATTTGATGGATCGAGTTTTTATCTGCGAATCATTATTCAAACGTAATGAAATCAAATCATTTTTGAGCTTGGTTGGGAAGTTTTGACGCATCCATCGTATAGCCCAGACCTTGCACCATCAAATTATCATTTCTATCGATCTTTGTTTCGATTTTAGACGATAAACCACAGAAGTTCTATTCCTATGAGATTATGTGGGATCAGGACCCCTCAGACCAAAAGAAACGTTAGGAAATCAGGAAAAGAGCTCGGAGGAGGGCTCCGTGGGTCAGTGGGTAGTCGATCGGCTACGACCCGAGAGGTCGTCCCGGGTTCGATTCCCGGTGCGGTCCCCCTCGTCTTTTTTCCTGAGATCTTACAATTATGACTCTACCCTAAAAATGACAAAAGGTCATAGATAATAATGGCCAACATATACTTCAATAAAATACATTTTAAATAAAAGAAAAATTTAATCAAAAAATGAGAAAAATCTCTCAACTATCTAATATTTAGCCGTTTGAGTGCCACGTTTTAACGGGTCTTCATTATTTCCCAATCGATAATTGCCAAGCGACGCGATGGCGCTTGTCTAATTCCGTAGCCGAAAATGCCGAGGAGTGCAATTGCGTTGTTTTTTACTTGTTTTGTACATCTACAAACTGTAATATTACTCCAACTTTGTCTTAATTTATCTAAAACTGAATGGTAACAGTAATGTGATTCATCATCGTCGGCTTCGCAGACTAGAGCGCTACTTTTGGACATAAAATAGGAGAAGCGCGATCGCGTCGCTTGGCACTCAAACGGTTAGAATAATGCTCGTGCTTTCTTCTATTTTTAGAGTTATACATCATATACCCAAAATATAGATACATTATCGCATAAAAGTAATAGAGGAATTAGAATTAGATACATGAGCGGTAATAAATCCGAAGATTCTTTATTAGATTCTGAGTCTGATGTCGATCATCCAGTAGAATTTACCCAACGACGCATAAAAATTATTGACAGTGACGTAGAATTAAGTACAGAATCTTCATAGGATAAGGAAAATTCATGACCACAAACAATTGTTTACCGATCAGTATTCCAGATGAATAATAGTAGTTACTGCCCTTGGAAAGCAGATTATCTCGAAGACCCCGAAGTACTCTACTCTTCTGCGACCCATTTTCGAAAACTATTTGACAGTGAAATTATAAGTGATATAGTTGACCATACCAATACATATGCACTGCAGTGTGATCCAACAAAAGGGTTCCAAAAATAAAATGCTCGAAATGCAACGTACATCTATGTTTAACGCCAAGTGCAAACTGTTTTATGGAATTTCACGCTTAAGCTTTTAAGCACAAAAGTGCAAACGTCGTAAGCCGTTCTTACTGCAAAGTTATAAAGTTACAAATTCTAATAAAATTGTTTAAACTGGTAAATTTTAAATTGTAATTGTTGATTTTCCGTTGCATACATTTTTTTATATTTAAGAAAAAAATCCGACCCATAGAAGGTTAAATGTACATCATATAACTTTTGTATTTCTACCGGCAGGTCCCTACAGTCCGCGACAATAGAATAGCACACCTTCTAAATTTCGTAGTATTTTAAAAATAGAACAGAAATGAGAGCGTTCAATCTATATGTATACTTCTTGAGTTACTTCTTATATATCCATCTCAGTGACTTTGACACGTAAACACTGCCCCTAAATTCTTAGAATCGTTCTTTTGGTAGATTTCATGGAAACGTAATCCGACAAAATAATAGCACACATGCTACACTCTCACTTCTCAGTTGAACACGAGCAAAGGAAGGTGGCTAAGTATTTGATATATAGTATGGTGAATTATTGCGGAAAACTTCTAAAAAAATGGATCGTGGAAAGAAGTTAACAGATAGTGAAATGAAAACAATTATGATACTATCTAAAGAAAATGTTTCTATTTCAAACATTGCGAAAGTAATTCATAGAAGCCGGAAGGTTGTCATGAATTATTTGAAAAACCCCGAGAAATACGGTAATACAAAACGTCCTGGACGACCTGCGGCACTATCAGCATGAGAGAAACGTGCTATTCTAAGGGCAGCATCGAATGCACCAATGACTACCAGGCAGATTGCTGAAGCAGCAGGCGTACAAACAAACGTCAGAAATGTGCAACGTGTCCTGCAAAGATCTAAGCACCTGCAGCGAAGGAACCTTAAAAAAACCGCCTCTAACCGAAGCGCATAAGAAGGCAAGGCTGCAGTTCGCAGAGCAACATGCTCACTGGAAGAAGAAGTGGAGAAAAGTCATGTTCACCGACGAAAAGAAGTTTAATCTCGATGGACCTAACGGATGGAGTTATTATTACCACGACTTACGTAAAGAAAAAATGTTTTTGATCCGTCGCCAAATGGGTGGCGGAGGAGTCATGGTGTGGACCGGTATCGGCTACCATGGAAAGACGGATATTAATTTTATCAGTGGAAAAATGAACAGCGTGAAATATCTAATATTAATCCGTGAACAAATAACCACACACGCAACCAGAATTTCCGGGGAAAAATACATATTCCAGCAGGATAATGCAGCGGTTCACACCGCAAAGGTTGTGAAAGCATTCTTCGAGACGGAAAATATTCAAGTCTTGCAATGGTCAGCTCGTTCCCCTGACTTGAATATTATAGAAAACTGTTGGGGAGACCTTGCTAGAGCAGTTTATGCTAAAGGGAAACAGTTTAATAACGTAAACGAATTAAAAGAGTGCATTGCACTCGAATGGGAACGAATGAAGCAGAAAAGGATTAAAAAATTATTCAAGTCGATTCCAAAGCGAATAATTTCGGTTATAAAAAACTCTGGAGGATCTACAAAATATTAAATATTGAGTTCCCTTCGTATGTATGCATAAATGTTAATTAATTGCAATAATGTGCTATTATTTTGTCGCACCGGTTTATCAAGATATATAAATTTTTGTAGATGAAACAAAAAGGACCATCCTTGTATATAGAAACTTAGCGCTATTTAGTGTTCAACACTTATGTGTACCTGTCTACATATTCAAAATTATATTTTTATACTTTAATAAATAAGAATTAACAAATTTTACGGGGTGTGCTGTTCTATTGTCGCGGACTGTATATAAAAATTATATTTGTACAGATTCTAGACACTCTTGTATCCAACACCATTTCCATATAAGACATTCGATCTACCAACGCGGCACACTTTTTCCACTCTTCGTTTCCCGTCTTATCTGTCCCTCCAGGAAGAATGGTCCTTAAATATGGGATAGTCGGAAAAGTGTTGAGAGATTTTTGTAATATTTTTATTAAATGTTTCTTCTATTCAAAATTAACTTTATTCAAGTATATATTGGCCATTATTATCTATGACCTTTTGCCATTTTTGGGGTAGAGTCATTATCCCATCGCAATAGAACTTCTGTGGTTTATCGGCTAAAAACTTGGTCAAGTGATTTTCATAGACCTTTTTTTGAATACAACATTTTACCATCAAGTTAGTTTTGCAAAGATCGCAACAAACGATAATCTGATGGTGCAAGGTCTGGGCTATACGGTGGATGCGTCAAAACTTCTCAGCTAAGCTCAAAAATAATTCGATTTCATTACGTTTGAATAATAATTCGCAGATGGAAACTCGATTCATCAAATTTTTCTCTGTTAAATCATGAGGCACTCAAACATTAAGCTTCTGTTTGTATTCAGCCTTCTGCAAATGATCCAAACCGGTTGAATGGTGAATGTTTAGTTTCCTAGCAATCTGATGACTGCTTACATGCCGATCTTGTTCAACCATTTGCGTTATTTCATCGACTTTATCAATGATTGGTCGACCAGAGCGAGGTGCATTTTTAGTATCGAAATTTCTAGAACGAAAGCGAACAAATCATTTACATGCTGTTGCATTTGATAAAGCATCTTGATCATAAACATCACGAATTTTTTCGCGGGGTTGTGCAGCGTTTTTGCTTTTTTCATAGAAAAAACGGATTCGGACAGAAAAAACGTATAAGATTTAGAATATGAAAGTAGAATACGTTTATCATGGTTGAGACTTGTAGTAAATAGTAAACATACTATGGTCGTAGTTAAAGTAAACATACTAAGGTCCTTCAATGTTACTGTTATTCAGCATTCTTATTTACTATGAGTATGTTTCCAAACGCGATTCCGCTGTCTTAATCAATGACTGAAAAGTGTGACATGATCACGATTTACCGTGAATGTAGACAAAATGCAGTGCAGGCTCGATTACTTTATGAAGAAAGGTACCCCGAGCGAAACACTCCTTCTAGACAGACTTTCATTAATACGTATAGGTTGTTTCGAAGTACTGAAAGTGTACATGCAAGACAGTACAAGCGGAAGAATCCCACGACCAATGAAGACAATGAAATTAATATTTTAGCAGCTATAGCTGTCAATCCTCACGTGAGTACGAGAAAAATTTCCCGGGAAGCAGGCATAAGTCAAAGTAGCGGAATACGAATTCTGGGCCGACATAAATTTCATCCTTTCCATATATTGTTCCATCAAGAATTGCACGGGAATGATTTTCAAAATACTAGGTGTATGCATAAGTTTTTTCCGGTTTTTTGATCAAAAAGAACACGTAATTTTCAAGGGAAATTAATTTTTTTTTTATTCAAAATATTGGCCATCGGCTTCTACACATTTCGTCCATCTTTCAGGTAATTTATGAATACCATGCCAGAAAAACTGCTTGTCTTTTGCGGCAAACCATTCGTCGAGCCATTTTCCAACTTCCTCGAAATTGCTGAAGTGCTGCTCTGCGAGCGCGTGCCCCATTGACGCGAAGAGGTGATAGTCAGATGGTGCCAGGTCTGGGGAGTACGGCGGGTGTGGTAGGATGTCCCATCCAAGCGATTTCATAGTGTCTTTCACTTGTTTTGCTGTGTGAGACGGCGCATTGTCGTGTAACAAAATCACTTTGCCATGTCTTTCGGCCCATTCCGGTCGTCTTTCAATTAATGCGTCGTTTAAATTAATCATTTGTTGGCGATAGCGTTGTGTATTAACAGTTTCTCCGGGTTTCAAAAGTTCATAATACACAATACCGGTCTGATCCCACCAGACACAGAGCATGGTCTTCTTGCCGAAGCGATTTGGTCTTGGTGTTGATGGACCGGCTTCGCCATGTGAAAGCCATGATTTTTTCCGCTTTGGGTTTTCAAAATAAATCCATTTTTCGTCACCCGTCACAATTCGATACAAAAAGGATTTCCTTTCGTAGCGTTGAAGCAGCATTTCACAAGTGACTTTGCGATTTTCCATTTGACGTTCATTCAAATTGTGTGGGACCCATTTACCGAGTTTGTTGATCTTTCCCATTGCTCGTAAACGTCTGCTGATTGTTTCTTGTGATACTTGTAATGCTTCTGCTAATTGCCGCTGAGTTTGAGTTGGGTCATCATCCAATAACTCCTGCAATTGCTCGTCTTCGCATTTTTGTGGTCTACCAGAGCGCTCACTGTCTTTCACATTGAAATCACCACTTTTAAATTGTCGAAACCATGTCTCACATGTTCTAATCGATGGAGCGTGTTCACCATATGTTTCTACCAACAAACGATGACTTTCGACAGCCTTTTTCTTTTGATGAAATAAGAAAAGCAATGCGTGCCGCAAATGTTCTTTTTCAGGCACAAAACTCGACATGATTACTGAACGATAAAACAAAGACGCCAGTTCTTGGCAGACTCAACTTATGTGTGTTTGTAGTTTTATGTTAGACGAACAAAATGGTATATGTGTCAAATTAATACGCTGCGTACTTTTCACTGGAACCACCTCTTAGTCAAACCGGAAAGAACTTATGCATACACCTGGTAGAATTAACTTTTGTCAATGGGGATTGCTTCAAAATCATTCAAACAAACAAATACCACCTCGGATGTACTTATCAGAGTTCAAGGTTCTTTCAGAGCTCGTTTACATCAATGTATCGACGTAGACAGCCATCATTTCGAACATTTGTAAAATACGGGTATTCAGCTTCCATATTTTAGTTTTATACGTTTTTTCTCTCCTTGAGCTTGAATAACCTTGGAATAATATAGTCACTGAATGCCTAATGAAAGGGACTATCATTGAAGGTGTTTAAAAAATGGTGGTTCCATTTAAAAAAGTCAAGGTGACCTTGATATCTCTAAAAAAATGACATAAAAACAAAATTTTTTTATAGCACCGTGTCAGCCCCATTGTACCATTCAATTTTGTCCTCACCATATTTTACGTATCTTTAGAAACAACGAACATATTTGAGGTGCAAACGTTTGGTGACTCACCCTGTATATCAAACAACATCTAGTGACAAAAATCTCTGAATACTTTTCCGACTATCCAATATTTTCCAATCCGTACATCTCGCTTCCGCAGATGAAAGCCTAAAATGGCTTCGCTTTCAGATTTCGATCGAGTGTTAATCTGATCGAGTGTAAGGCAGGCCTGGGTGTCAACTGCAGAAATTCGAGTGACACGCGTGTCAAGTTTCGTTGTTGCTGTTGCAGGTTGGTCGTGTGCGCCGGTGTGGTGCATTTAATCAGCATAGCATTGGTCGGCTGGGGCTCCGGACGAGACAAAATTGAACGTCTCGAAGCAATTCCGGCATTGGAAGAGAAGACCGCTGCGGCAATAATGCTATATTGAATCCGAGGATTCTCAGGGCGAAGACTCAAATAGAAGAGATCCATTACAGAAATTAAATAGTGCTCGCGTGTCGAGCGAACGAGAGTCGATTATACAGAGAGCAGTGCGTTTCCGTTGTCCGAGAACGAATTTCGTAAAGTTCCTAGAATGTTTTGTTAGGTCCGTTTCATTTGGAACGAACGCGACGGCGAAAGCAGCTCAGAATTATGAAAGAATTCTTCGCGTGAAATCTCTGTGAAAACGGACGATATCAATCTCTGCGGTGCACACTCTGCGGACAGAGCAAAGCATGTGCGAAGGACGCGTGTACGCATTCTGTGGCATTTTTGTTTTATATAACGTTTGAATCATTCGCTTTTGTTCATGTATATAATATTCGTGACCACCTAACCGTGCATTGGTCTAAACAAATTATTCTATCGAGATTTAACAGTACTAGTTTTAAGGTTTCGTGCAATTTATGAAATCTACTGCGAATGCCGAAAGGACTTTTTGGTACAGGCAAAAAACCTGACCGTCGCACAGTGGGACCAAATTGCTAAAACGTGATGTCACAATTCCAAAAATCAATTCCCTATTGGAGGTGCAGCTTCGGCTGATCGGGTACTCTGATAATGACTCCATAGAAAAACCGAGGTACAACGATTTGATCATGTACACCTTGCAATATGGTAACAATACAAATATCGCTTTCGTTTGTCATGCGGTTTTCCTGGAACAATGGACGTTGTCGAAGTACTCGGTGTAAAGTGTGTAATTTTGAAGATGCCGAATTAATCGCAATTCTACAAAATTTTATTCCGCGATACAAACGGAGTTATGGCAAGAGGCTTCAAAGTCCTCCGAAGATGTACACGGTACGATGAACTCGTCTAAAAAGCTTGCAGTACCAAAAACTATGGCTAATTGTTATCAGAATTTAGTCATGGTGTTTTGGAAAGCAGGAAATTACCTATTCATAAATTCTACATAATGATGCTGTTACAGGAAACGAGTAGATTTATTAGTAGATTTATTCGATTAATTATTATTATTATTATTGGTACATTTATTAATATGATAATAATAACATAATTAATAGAAGAACATTTTTAAATTGTTAATAATTACGTTGTGAAATTATAGAATCGATTATGGAGAGGGTAGGGTAAAATTGTGCTCATGAATATTAAAGATGTAGAGCGAAGGTTACATATTCCAAAATTACATTTATCTTTCGATGTCGAAAAAATTGTCTCCCTAAAATTGCCTAAAAGGATGTTGTAGCATTTTTTGTTGTACTCGTACAAAATATTTGTACAAAAATACGAGTACTCAACTTGTATTTTTACTCGTGCCATTAGTTTCAGGCGAGTTTTCACAAGAATTATCAGACATACGAAAAACTTGTACCAATAAATATTGCTTGATTTTGGATGAGCTTATTTTTTTACGTAAAAGTTATATCAAGGTCAAATTCGCTTTATTTTAAGAAATCATATATTCTTTAGTGAACTATGTGGTCTAGCGCATTATTTCTTACCAGCATATATTCAACTAGTTATACAATAAAAAAAACATTAGTTTAAAAAAAAGAACAAATTTAAAATTAGAGGTCAAGAACATGTGTCGTTGAATATCTTGGAAACTGTTAAAACTGGAGAAATGGTTTAAACGGCGACGTTATGTACTTTTTTATAAAGAATACATATGCGGTGACAGATTTTGAAGATTACTATTTGTTTAAACAATGTCTGAAAAACTAAATTTCTAATTAAATGTCGATCGCATTTCCAAAATATTCACGCTTGAGAAGTGACTATCCATATACAAGATGTAGAAATATCGAAATTTCCAACGATTTCTTGGATTACGCATCCACTATTTCGTTTTTCGTAATTTTGAAAAACAACAAAGTATAACTGTGTAATTAAATTGAATTACTCCTTTCTGTTTGACTATGTTTTCGTGATTTGGTTCCACTGTGCAATTCGAATCACGTGTACATTACGTATCGCTAAACTACATTACAATTTCCGAATAATAAAATCAGTTAGTACTTAATGGTAGGCGTTTGTACGATTTTCATATTTCTAGCGCAACATCAAAACCCTGATCAATTTCTCATTCTTCGTGCATTTTACGTGCTCGTTTCTATACACACACACGTTTCGCGAAAGAGTCGGTGTGTTTTTCTTCTTAGGTGTCTGCTGCTCTTATCGTATTTCTCTCTGAAATCTTTTGTATAAATTAATCGTGTTATTTAATTGAATAGGTATGTAAATAGAAACGGAGTTTGATACTCTGTAGTGATTTATTTATTACGTAGCATCGTAAATTCTTGACGATATCATAAATGTAATAAAACAATTAAAAAGACAATACCGACAAGATGCATCGATCTTCATTTATATTTATACCATATAATATCGAGGGCGGCTCTCACGTTGGTCTCAAAACCTGACTGTATTATAAAAATTAAAAACATCGTTGCCACGAATATTCACGAAAGAGGACCATATTTCCCTCTTTCTAATCTGGGGACAGAGGTACATCACGGCGTATTCGAGTTTATTAAAATACAAAAAAAATTAGCATTAATGTTAGGATACAAGATAACTTTATTGATGTTTTGAGACTTTCCACCACTCTGCGACGAGTCTTATCGGACCACTTCCATTCTTCCGCATACATACAGCCCACCATGGTTTCTTCTGTTCTGTACATTGATTCATATTTCACATATAGTTGTGATGCGCGAAGTAATTATGTATACTGCCCCGAACGTTCTTATTTCTTGACAAGCCTAATGCACGTAACGCAGTATATTGTCAATAATAAAAAAGAAATTCGTCCGTTGTATATTGTTTTTCTTTTAAAAAATCATGAAAATTAAATCCTAACGCTGTTTGTCAGTGTCAGTTTACGTTTTGCTTTTTCCATCGATTTCCCAGTTTGTTCGAAACGACGAATTAGCCTACCCACGATCGCCTTTGTGCTTTCTTTAAATTGCAACAAGTATTATCGGAAAAAGGAACGCAGCGGTGCACAAAACAACCGTGTTGGGCACGCCGTGTAGTTGTAAAAAGTCTAACTGCGTATTATGCACTGTTCTTGAAGAATAGTAAACGTTGCTTCTATAAGTAGCTCCGAAATCCTGTGTTAACGCCGGTTGCTAACAGGCAACCATCCGTCGTCCTCCGGTGGTCGTCTTCTTTCGTCGTGTTTCGGTGAGAGTCTGTCATCGTTCAGATCATCTCGCCTAGTTATCAACACCGTATTTCTTAGTATATTGTATAAATGAAACTTTAACCGCATAGATAATATAACATGTTTCAACTCTTTATCTTGATCGGAAGGGTAATTACGGGAAAAAATAGGATTCTAACTTTTCTAAACGAAATCCTAAGAGGCTATGATCGCTAGACTGTGGATCTGTATACATTTATATTTTTATTTTATCTTTTGTCAGAAGACGTCTTATCGATTTCAATCCAGAAAATTTTCCTCTTATTCCGATTCCCACAAATTAAGTATGAAAATAAAAATTTCTACAAAGATCCGCAATCTAACGATTACTAAGAAAAGAGCAAGAAAGAAAAAAGATCATTTACTTTTCTTCGCGTCTAGGTGGATCTCGAGGAGAGTTTTGAATCGAATCTACTTTATCGCGCCAATTCTGATTGCTGTTGCGCAATGGCTCGTCACGACGTGGACCACCGCCACCGCCGCCACCGCCGCCGCCGCCGCCGCCGCCGCCGCCGCCACCGCCACCGCCACCACCACCACCGCCACCGCCGCCGCCGCCAGCGCTACCGCCACCGCCGCTACCGCCTCCACCACTAAGAGGTCCACCACTAAGAGGTCCACGACGTTCGGGCACTCTACCACGAGTTCGAAAACTGTCCGTTATGGTGTCGCGTGAAGTAATATCACGCATCTGTAAAAGCAAATAAACATTATCCGTTACCATAAAAATTGTATCTTTTATTTTTCGTTGTATACTTACGGGACGCGGTTCCCTTGCACGGTCTCTATCTATTATTCTATCTCTGTCCCTTTCTCTATCTCTATTTCGAGCATCGTCCTTATCGTATTCGTCTCGTCGCCATGAATCCGAATTCTGTTTTTTCGGTCTTTCCAGTTCGTCTTTTCGCCACTTGTTGTCTGTTGTCTCGCGCCTCTTCCAACGATTGAACTCATCCTTGTTGCTGTCGTTTGCATCGGCATTGCGGCGCCAAGACATTGTTTCCACTGTAATCATAGAAATGTGACATTATAATCAATTCAAAGTTATATCTATTCGTTTTTGCATATATATAAAATTGAATAAATAATTCAACGTATACCTGGTTTTTCTGGTGTGCGTTGGATTCTCCATGTATTGCTCACTTCCTTTTCCTTTTGTCTCTCCTCTTCCAATTTCCGTTCAATTTCAGCTTCCCTGGCTCTAGTGATCTCAGCTTGTTTCTCAATCTTAGCCAAACGTTCGGCTTCTCTTGCTTCCTCTTCGGCACGTCTTAATTTCTCCTCTTCCTCCCTCTTCGCTCTCTCCTCCTCCATTCGACGTTTTTCTTCTTCCTGTTTGACGCGCAATTCTTCTAGACGTCTTCTTTCCAAAGCTTCAGCACGTTCGCGTTCCCATCGAGCTTTACGTTCAGCTTTACGCTCTACCTTGCGCTTCAATAATCTACTAACTCTCTCGTCATTCTGGACTTTTTCAAATTCCTTGAACTTCTCGAGATAAATACTTTTACGTTCGGCCAGTATCTTGGATAAAAAGATGTCGTGGTCCTCCTTCATTCTAGCCATGCGTTCTCTGGTTGCGACAGCCTGCTGTCTTTTTTCTATGGCTGCAGCAATTCTTTCTGCCTCTTGCTGCTCCCATAGTAACTTGGCTTGCTCCATCTTCTCCTCGACTGCTTTCTCTAGTAATGGTATTTCCTCTATTCGTTTGGCACGCTCCAAGTAATCGATCTTCTTCTCCTGAGACTTCAACTTTTGTTGCATTTCTCTGCGTTCTTTCTGCAATTCTTCAGCTTCACGAGCTGCAATTTGTTCTGCATCTAACTTTTTAATCTCGTCTTCGTCCAGTTTTTTTAGTACCTTTTGGCCATGACTGGTCTGAGAGATTTGTTGCATTTTCTCTTTGAGATGGCGATCTTTAATTTGTTGAATTTCACTTTGCTGCCGCTTTCTTTCACGTTCCTCTCTTTCTTGCTCTAATCTCTTCTGTTCAGCCAACATTTGCTGCCTCTGCAATTCCTCTTGTCTACGCATTTCTTCTTCTTCACGGACCGTGTTGATGTGTTCGATATACTCTTTCCTTTCTTCGATAATCTTATGTCTTCCTAAAATTCTTTGATGCTCTTTCATTTTCGTTTCGTGATAGTGACCCACCATAGCGTTGCGCAATTTCTCACGTTCCATTTTCTTTTTATTTGGGTTGATAATATGAATTGCTCTATGCAATACAGTAGCCATATTTACAAGTTGACAACGAATTTGTTCAGAAGGCATAGCTTGTAGAACTGGTCCGTCAGGATGATCTTCTCTCTGAGCCTCGGACAAATCGACTCCAAAGTGAACGCACGTCTTGCCATGATTAATTCTTATTTGCATATCATTGTATCTTACACAGTCAACTAAAAGACGCTCTAGATGAAAATCTGTTGTGAACTTGGCAAGTTCGAGAAGCCTGGCAAATAATATGGTTTGATAAACTTGTGATATTTGATGAATCAAACGAACAAGCGTTACATCCTGCAAGGCTGGAATATACTGAACCAAAGGACTATTCTCATCAGTTTGCAGAGTTTGAATAACAGAATCTACTCGAGTACATAGCTCCAGAGGATGAAATTCAACTTCTAGCCACGAATATAAGTCTTGTAACTGTGGAGATGCTAAATTTACGATATTCAAACGAACGATATCTTTAAGCAGAGAAACTCTTGTTGGCGGTTGAGTGAGACCTAACAGTGTTGCAAGCTTTTGAGCTTTTTCCAATGGACTCTTATCTGTTTCGATAAAACGATCAAATTCTGGATGAGCCGATGGAAGTGGAATAGATAACGTAGCTAATAAGACACGATTGGCCATTCTTTGTTGTTCCTCTAACGACATATTCTTCTTCATTTCACGAGAAAGTTGCAACAATTTGAATAACGCGGCAGCGTGGAATAGGTAATTTCCTGCTTTCCAAAATACCATGGCTAACTTCTGATAATAATTAGCCATAGTTTTTGGTACTGGAAGCTTTTTAGACAAGTTCATCATACCGTGTACATCTTCAGAGGACTTGAAAGCCTCTTGCCATAACTCCATTTGTATCGCAGAATCAAGTTGATTTAATCGTGTTTCTAAGTTCAGTTGTTGAGTTTCTGCTCTATTCATCGATACATTAGATACCAATGCTGGTAATTTACAAATTTCTTCTAAATGTTTTCTCAACTTTTCACATAATTTACGAAATTCAGTCTTACGGTTATATTCAAGACAAAATTGGAAGGCCATACGTGCAATGTCATGATATAGCGTTTCTACATGTGCATTAGTTCTTAATAGTTCCAAACATTGACAATAGGATTCCCATAAAAATTTCACCCAAGGTGTTAGAATTGTACGATCGCTTCTATCTTGAGCATCTTCACCGCTTACTGCAGACAACAGAATACTTTCCGGTGTAGCTAAATTGTCAAGATCATCTATGTCTATAACAGCTTGTTGACTTTGTTTTCTTGCTTGATTCGTTTTCTCCTCTGCCATTCGCAAATACCCGCGTATGACGTTTTCTAAACTTCCAACATTGACTGATTGAAACATATTTCGATACTGAAATAGGCCTTCCTTCGCTATGTGTGACTTTTTTAATTCCACACATAGGTCCAAATATTTGAACATTATAGGTTCCAAAACAGACTCTGACCAGTTGTACGTCCATTTTTTATTCCGGAAGACTTCTTGCAAAGTGTCTAATGCCCGAGCAGGTTTCCCTACTTCGATGAATTCTGTTAAAAATAAGAAAACTTATGCCAGGATTTATATTTACATTTAATACATACTATTAACTTTATTTAATGAGGTATCTCACAATATCTTGTAAAATTTTACTTAATGTCTCAACAAATCACATTGGGTTATATTACGAAACGGTACCTACAGTTTATGTAACACAATAAATAAATGGGCACTGTAATGTCAAAGTCAGTTCAATGATAACAATGTGATACTGTATTAACAAAAAATACAAAGTTTTAACAAATATCCTATAAAGCAAACGATTGGGATGATCAAAATTAATGTTTATCAATGAAAAAGAAAACTCATACTACACGAATTTATTCAATATAAACGTATAATCATCTCATTCCAGAATAATTATATATAAAGAACAGCATCGCGAATGTTGCAATTGTAAAAATTAATAGCAATGTTCAGTTTCTTAACAGGTTGCACTAATTCTATCATAAGCGCATATGGTTGTGTAAAAGTAACATTTTTCTGAAAAAGAATTGGACAGACGTGACTGCAGGCAGTTTGAACGTTAAGTGACAAGTAAGATTAACGTTAGTGATAATTAACCATTACTTGGATGACACACGGTCAAATATGGACGATATAATAGATAAAATATCCATCGGCCATGTCACATTCTTCTGTGGCTTAGCAGCATACGTACCATTTGCTCGTTTTAGAGCATTCTCAGGTCTCTGTCCGTACCGCGCCATTTTCTCGCACAAATATAGTTAATTTTACACCATACAAGATATCGCAGAATCCAGTAAACCTGCGTAGAAAATCTAGAATTTCCGTTTTTTCACGATACTACGTTTGTCAGGATGGAATCCGACCGCGTGTATCGGATGAAAGGCGGCCGCTATAGAAAAATGGCTTCCCGTAATATGTAAGTCAAATCAAACAACCTAATTTCGTAATATATAAAATACAGTTTACATATATCCTTCGAATAATAAAAAAAAAATTTTAAATACGATTTACTTTTATATCGATGCCGTTTCCATGAAAACTTTTTGTAACAGTTAGTACTACAATTGTGTTGATTGTAACAGAATGAGGGTAACCAGATAGCAAATGGGCTTGGCACTAGATGTCGTAGAGGTCTATTTTCAGTTTTAGCGTCCGTCACGCAAAGTTTATTTTATTATAGGTATATTCCTTTAACAATTTTTGTATGGTGATATTATTTTTAATGTCAAATAAGTATTCTTTATATTAATTATATTTATTTCAGAAAATGAATAATGTACATAAAAATGTATCTGTACCTATAATCTTTTTTATTAAAGTTTCTCTGTGTCTTCTTTGCTTACAATATGTAATACTGAAACATTTCGAGTAAATAAATTTATTTACAAAAATATATAATATGTTATAATAAAAATAAATTTTCTACAACAGCCAAATTGATTAAGAAATTTTCCACTGCAGGCGGTAAATTCTTTTCCTTTAGAGTTTGTGCAGACACCATCTTTCTTCCATCAGGTCCTGGAACTACAGCTAAAGATGTTAGTTGATTTAGTAGATCCTGAGTTTTATCATTAATTTCAGATATTATTTGGGCTTCAGTGTATGTTTCATTTTCGCATAACTGAACCATGAAGAGAGCTATTTCTTTATGTGTTTTTGTCATTGTAAGACTCTCTAGAAAGGAAAAATAATGTTTTGTAAACACAGTCTATTTAACAAATTGTAAAGTTTTTAAAATTTCGTTTTACCTTTTGCATGCGAAGCTACTGTAATTTCTCTAGCTGGAATGTTCACAAGTAGATCGAATAAATCTATTCTGGATGATATTGAGCTGTTTCTACAACCAGCAACATAATGGGAATGTTTCTACAAGAAGTTTGTTAGCTTAGGGCTTATTGTAAATAGAATGAAATGATAACAATAAAATATATTATTATATTGTATTATACCTTTAATTGTGCTAGTTCATCATCAACTAAATCAACCCAAGGAAACAAATTGTCGCTAACTTTTCGATGTTTCATCAATGCTGGAAATAGTCCAGTCCATTTTAAAAGTTGTTCTAAACTGTGATGATACACTACTATCCTTTTCTTCAAAAGTAAAGCTGTATATATTAATATAGTTTCTAATTCGAAAGCCTTAATTAATTCCCTGATGTTGGTATTCACTGTAAAGCGATGACTATTGAAGTCATCCGAAACGAATGTTCCATTTTCTTGAGTAGAACAAGATCCTTTTGTAAACACAGAAAGATATAGTTGTAAGATTTCTGTTGGTTTTCCAGTTTTACAATACATTTTGCTGAGGACTCGTGAAAGAACTTCGTATTTTCGTGGATTAAAATCTTTTGCAAATAAAACCAAAGCAAATTGTTTTACCTATTAACGAAGAAAACATTACCTTTCCTTCATATTTATTTTAATTATTTTATTTGTAAAAATATTTCAATTTACTTTTGGTAATTTGTCGGAATCAAATACTTCACTGGAATGTATATAAAACCAATCATGCTTATGTCTTGAAAAGACAAATACTTGTGAAGAATTATATTCTGATTCTAAGTTACATTTCCTATAAACAACTGCTTTCCGCGATTCTGAAATGTATGGATATGACCACGTCCATAACACATCCCCATTGGAATCCTTTTCTAAAATACAATAAAATTATATATACATACATAATAATTATACATACAATAATTATACATACAAATATTTAAAATAAGAGATTACCGATTATACTACAAGAAAGTAAATCCGTAAGCGGAGCCATGCTAAATTAACCCATCAAATTACAGTTAAAATAATTAAACTTCTAAGTAGAAATTTTATTTTCATTACAAGTGGCACATAATCATTCCCACATTTTATCGTACCAGAGAAGAAATGAAAGTGTTCACGTTCGAGATTTTGGTGTCCACAAAATAGTGGTGCCCCCTAGTCTCAGCTTTAGTCTGGATCAGATCCTACCATTTCTTTGTCTCGTGCCTGAGAAGTTCTAGTAACCCTTTACTATTTCCGCGCCGTATCCTACTGTATCTGCAACTGTTGCTAATAGAATTTGAATTCTAAAGCGGCGCTGTTATCGATAGAACGTGAAATCATTTGTAGAGGATACTATAAAGTTTATAAACAGAGATGAAATAAGTATTGGGTTGTCTGGAAAGAATTACTAAAAATAAATGATATGCGTACATATTCTAACAGACGGTACTTTAGACATATGTGGACAAAATTTTGGTATATACCAAAACTAAAATGCGTTGCGTTTCAATCTTCCGTCAAAATCGGGACGAACTTTCCGGACAACCCTAAAATCCTTCGTAAATATTAGTACTGAAAGTTCACTGTAGACTTTGGTCAATATTTTTGAAACTTGAAGTATTTGTATATTTGATTTTATCTTTATATTTCATTAAATAACATATGACTTTTAAAATGATCGAAACAATTTAAACAAAAAGACAACTTATTAATCAAAGTTTTAATTTGAAAATTTGTAACTTTGAGATAACGTTTAAAAAAAGTACTCGAAAGTAGCTTCGTAATTTTTAGTACTGTAATTGGTGACGTGTTGTACTTTACATTAAAGTTTTAAAATTGGTAGATTGATTTTCGTTACTACACTTTAAATCAACGTTGTAATTTTGTGTAACAATAACAGCAATATGATATTTTTATGCAGCTATTTTCCTGCATCGTTTGCTTGTATTATTAAATGAAAAATCTTTTTTATTGAGTTACATACGTAATTAAATGTTTTTATACATTTAAAATAAGTTTTATACACATTATAAACATTAAAGAATTTGAATAGCAGAACACAAACATTTCTGTAAAATATTGTCAGTCATTACTAATTTTAAATAGTTCTGATGCTATGTTCAAGGTATAAGAACTTGTATACGCATGTGCAATGGATGTGCAACGTTTAGGTCCGTCCTCATGATGGTCCATTTATGCACTCTATGAAATATATGTATACATATATATATATGTATATATATATATATATATACAAATCTCTATGAAAATGCCAGAAATTTCGAGCTGCTGGGTATAAAATTCTAGTAACAGTTTACACGGCATTGAGAGACATTGTCCACGAAAACATCGTGTGTTTAGTTAGTGCGAGAGTAATCGGATGGACGTTCGTGAAGCAGTGTACTGCAATGAAAATTCTCGAATACCCGAAAAAAAATTGTATCTTCGGGAAGAAGACTGGATAAGAAATAGATGGCGTGTGAAATAATTCCTGATAAGATAGTAGAATCATATCCTTTTCCCGACTCGGAGCCAATTTGAAAGATCGCTTAACATTTGAATATGTTGAATCAGACGTCGGAGGAACAGATTGTTGCTGCTCCTCCTGGTGCAGAGAAAACACCAAAGCAAGTCTTGAAACCACGGAAATTAATCACGAGGACATTTGATTTTCTTTGGAGACGTAACTCACGACGTGCTAGCGTAAAACAACAGGAGGATCTAGACATTAGAATTGTCGAGTGCAATATTAACAACACTGTTCCAAGAAAAACGTCGTTCAGTTTCTTCAAAAACATTAAAGATCATATGCAGATCAAGAAGCTGTCAGTATGCAAGTTAAAGCAAAAAGTAAGTACAATACATAAAGATGACAGCTATGTTTTTTTTATCTATGAGATGTTTTTACAGGGGAATGATATTCAAGTATCCAGCTCATTGTTAGAATTCAAAACAAATTCAGATTTGCTAACAGTTCAGGGTGACAAATCTAGGTTTCATACAGAGGAGGGTAGCCCATCTGAAATTCAATTAGAAAGTATCATTGAACCTTCTGATGACCAGAATAGTAATGAGACTCCAACCATCTATGACTCATTTCTTCAAAATGAAGAGATTTCAGAAAGTTTAAATGAAACTTTAGAAAATTACTTTGATGTTGACAGAAAACTAGACTTGTTGGATTTGGAAGCAATTGATGAACTCCAAACAGACAATAGATATGAAAATGTTCCTAGTCCTTTTCAATCTTGTTCTCTTAATCAGGAACGATTGGAACATCCCCTTGCAGTAGAAAATAAAGTAACAGATCATCCGATTGAAAATATTTTAGATTCTGCAAACATCGATGAGATGTTAAGTAATGATAATAAAGTAAAAGCAAGTCTTACAGAGGAACTACTTAAATTAAGTAATTATGGATGGTATTGGGGTCCTATATCAGGCAATGAAGCTGATGCCAAACTAATATCTGAATCAGATGGTGCATTTTTAGTAAGAGACTCGTCAGATGTCAGGTGTGTTTTCCAAATGCATTAATAATATAAAGTATAATGTTAGTTTGTTAACACTGGTTTTTTTTTCTAGATATGTCTTGACGCTTAGTTTTAAATCTTCTGGTAAGTTACTCCATGCCCGTTTAGAACACAGCGGTGGTTTATTTTCTCTCTGTAACCAAAGTGCAAGTGCAGGATTCAGTTCTGTAGCTGATTTAATCGCATACTCAATGAATTCTAGCCAATCGGCTCCATTTTGTTATTCACGACCTAGGTATCCTGGCCAGCCAGCATTTCCAGTTAGATTAACAAAACCAGTAAGCAGATTTACACAAGTTCGAAGTTTACAGTATCTCTGTCGTTTTGTTATACGTCAGAATATTAGACTGGATAATATCCATAAATTACCTTTACCAAAAACTATCAAAGGCTACATAGAAGAAGCTCACTATTAAGATGAAGTAAAAGAATTAGTCCTCATTTTTTATGAAACACATACAGTGCAAAGTTTACTGTAAAATTAGTGATATAAATAGAAAGGTATTTGCATTTTTTAGAAAGACTGAAACGCTCATTATTAGATCTAAGACATATTGTCATTTTTATAAAAATTTATAAAACCATATCAAAGTAATTGATATTATAACAATAGATAAAACCAGATATAAAAAGTTGATATAAAAATGGATAAAACCATATCAGTTATTGATATTAGTAGTGAGGCTCGTATAAATGATAACGATAGATAATTTTATAGTAGTGTCTGAATCATTTCATTGTAATATACGTTATATTTTAAAACGTAATATTAACTCGTTAGGCACTGGCTGTGTAAACATATTCGTTATTACAAATGTTATTACAAATCTTCTGCTCAATTGAACGTTAAGAAAGAAAATTGATCTCTTATTCAATAGAGAGATCAAATAATTTTATATGAAGACGAAACTATGTTGCCTTACTTAATCGTGACAATATTGCAGGGTAATTGTTATATACTGTTAAATTTATATTTTTAACCATTTTTATCTTTATATCTTGCATGAAAACAGTTCAGATTTATTGAATTCGACTTCAAATGTACAGATCTTGTTAATCTATATTACTGAAATAAATTGGCAGTAATGGCTTATTCAACAGTAAATTGTGTTTATTAAACGTTATTATATCATATGAAGGCAAGATACCTGCATGTTGTTCTTCAATAATTTGTTTACTTTTGATAAATACAATCAGGAAAAATACTGCGATTGACTTGTTTCTAGAATTTATTTTTTTCTATATTGACAAAGGTTTACCTATTCCAATTCAATCCAAGTATATTACGTGCCTGACAAATAAAAAGGTATTAAATAGAGATATTGTACCAATATAATTTGTTTACTTTTGATAAATACAATCAGGAAAAATACTGCGATTGACTTGTTTCTAGAATTTATTTTTTTCTATATTGACAAAGGTTTACCTATTCCAATTCAATCCAAGTATATTACGTGCCTGACAAATAAAAAGGTATTAAATAGAGATATTGTACCA
>CM052094.1:21657851-21669453 GCA_028453745.1 Agapostemon virescens
TAATAATTAGACTATAGATTTTTATGCAAATACAATTTTATGGACTAGTTTATGGACGGTGAAATCAACAAAAATTTGATTACTCCATTAAAGGAACTAGAATAGTTAAATGAAAATAAAAACTGTAGTAAATATTTTACTAAAATTATAAATGCATAAAATCTACAAATTAAATCTATTATAAAAGTAAAATACTTAAAAAGCACTTACTGTAATAAAAGCAGCACTTGCTGCTTCGGTAGTACGATTTAGAGCTTGTTCTGGCAAAGCCATATCAGAAGTCGTTGTAAGAATAGAATGAATTTGTGTTGCCTCTTTTATTCGCCTATCCAAGAAATTCCAAGTTTGTTTATGGTCTTCGCTATTATCTTGTAGCATATATAACTCGGTAGTCTTATAAATACCTGCCAGTACTATTCTTCTAGTATACCAATTAATCTAATTGGGCAAATTTGATCTGTGAGTTATTTTGAATACAAAACACATTAAAATTGTATGAAAGAACTCTTACATCAACTGATCTGTCACCAGCATAATAGCAAATATCATCAACTAAAGTAAGCAAATTAGCCAGCGATATTGGAACGTTGGGAGGAAGTGTCATAAGGGCTAAAGCTTGAGGCCAAGTTTTCTTATATGGAATCACCATTCTAAGTCTTGTCTGCACAGCATCTTGTACTTGACACTCTAATGTCTTTTTCTCGTTAGTGGAATTTTCTTGAATAGCAAGAGCTTGTTCCTTAAGCATTTTATTCAACCTGTTGTTACATGTCGAGTAAAAATACTGAACTAAATCTGCTCCATGATTCGGAAATAATCCATGAATTACACCCGGATATCCAATAGATTCAGCACCTTCGGTACATAACTTTTCATTAAAAATACTTATTTATTAATCAAATTAGGTGCTAAGAGTATGAAATCAAAACTAAAAGTCTATAATAAACATGTTAAATGAACATAAAATTTTGTTTTATTCAAATCACAACCATTCATAATTGTTAAGAATTACTTTCAAACTTGTCTAATTAACTCAAAAATTAATACAAATTACCAGCACTGATGGCTTGCTGGCTCCAACCCAGCTCATGTACAAACTTTAAAGATGCATTAAGAATGTTTGACTTGATATTTTTCTCATAGTCCTCATCGCTTTCCTTATTTTGATCTTGACTCAAATGTTGTGCATTCGCAGTAGCATTTTTGGTTTGTTCTGTGAGCAATACCCTACAAGTCCATACACTTCTAAAACCTATTAAAATGGAAACTCAGTATAAATTTACTTCTTGTTTATTTCAAAAAGCTTCCTTAATATTAACTGATTACAATTATTAGGACTTGTATAAAACAATAAACTATTGGATACAAAAGAAATTTTATTTCAAAATAAATGTACATTGTTATTTTGATGTTACAGCATTTTATCATTAATTTTTGTGAATGATGTCTCAGAAATACACTCATTAACGCTAATTAAAATGCCCTCCATTACATCAAGACCATTTATTGTCTTGTGACAAAATAAAATTTTTTCTGATATTGGCAATGGAGGCAACCTTTTTCCACCTACAATTAATACTATTTGATACGCATCACTTGCATCAACTATTTTTTCCTGTTCTTCTATATCCTTTATTTTTACTTTCCAATATGGTTTGCATAAACCTATTGCTCCTTGTAAAGGTTTTAAAAAATCTTTTCTAAGTTTATCAAGTTAAACTAAGTAAATTTGAATGTCCACTAGTTTAGTATACATGTAATCAAACAATATGATATTCAACTTGCACATTAAACATCTCAACATATTTTTAAAATAATTCTAATGCTTTAAAATTAGACATTGTTCTTGTTTATTCTTTTTTCGTACAAGTTCTTCTTTATAATAATCATCATTCTATATAACAAAGAAATAACCTTTTAATTGAATAAATTTGGCATTACACTTTACAGTGACATTGTGAACTGTCACGATTTCCACTTTTGAATCGGTTACAATTAACAAACATACAAAACTATGCTATTGAATTACAAAAAAATTCACTAAATTAAAACATGTTATGATAATATTGCCAAAATTTGTGATAACATCATATTTCATCACATATATACTTGGTACACTATTTACGATTGTAGTCAACGAAATGAATATAAAGAAATTGCGTAAACGAATGCAATCATGTTATATTCCGCAGTATTTTTCTTATGGATACGGTAATTTATTGTGTAAAATTATAATGATACAAATGTCAACACTAAAATTGATGTGTGCATGAATCAGGAATGGTATATGCTTCTCAATTAAAAATTTCGCTTACCATTTATCGATAAACCTTTCCGCATTAATAAAATACTAGACATTGCCATATTAACAGTTTTAAACAAACTACTTGTCGTACATTTATGCACATACGACGAAACAGCGATTATTATTAATTCACTTGTGAGGTTTCGCTTCTAAATGTAGTTTGTGAACTGTACTTTAGCTTTTAGACAGTTATGGATTTGCCTTAGCTGTTCTATTCGATATAATAAGAGAAAAACTTAGGGTGCTTACGTTCGGCGCAGACGAGGTATATAAATAGACCAATCACTCAATGTACAATATTTTTCTATCTTGCGCCTGCAGGACTTTAAGGAGACTATCACCATTTCCATGTTACATTCTACCGTATCGAACGGAATTAATATTGTGCAACTAAAATGTGCAATAGAATTCTAATAAATAATATTTCTATAATTTGAGAAAATGGTATCAATATTCATTAATATTGTATTGACAAAGATAATGATAGACGTAACATCACATAAAATAATAATTTTAAATCTCATTAAATTCGAGTCACTATTTCTACTTTTGATTACAAAAACATTCGCTAAATTAAAATAAGCTACGTCATTGCAAAAATTTGTGAAAACATCTCATCACATGTATACCTGGTATACTATGTACGATAATAGTTGAGATTGCGTATAAAGAAATTGCATAAACGAATGCAATCATTCTATATTTCGTAGTATTTTTCTCATGAATACGATAATTTATTATGTAAAATTGTAATTATATTATAATTAAATTATATTATATTAAATTATATTATTTGTGAACTGTGATTTAGCTTTCTGGTCAGTTATGGATTCGCCTTAACTGTTCAATTCGATATGAGAAAAAAACTGCTGAAAGTATTCATGGTCAGAGTTTCGACACAGATGAGGCTTAATGAAGTACTATCTTTGTTACATTAAATGACAATTATTAAAGAATATCTGCACGTAAAGGGAATACGCAAAGAAACTATACAAGAAAAATGGGACATGAATTTATTGATATTTTGGTTGAATATCTGAAAGAAAAAAAATCTATTGAAGTAATAGATTTATTTGAAAACACTGACGAATATATTATTATACATCATTCATATTCAATTATACAAATATTATCACAGTATATTAATACTGAAAATGCAGAACATAATAGAGAAATATTCGATTGTTCTAAAATGTTGTTGAGAAGTATAGCAGAGAAATGCGATCCTTCGGATACATGGGTTCCTTTTCTAGAACAAATGGAAGAAGACACAACTTTTTGTACAGTTTTAGAAATAATTAGTGACAATGTTTTAAAAGTGAATAATACATTGAAATTCTGGTGTATTAATACGATAAAAATTTATGTTGAGGACCTCTGCGTAGATTGGATGGAAAGAGAAGAAGTCGCTACTGTAACGAAGAGGATTCTAAAAATTTACAATGCGACAATATTGTTTCTTGAAGTAATAATACAAGAAGCAGCATTGAAGAATACAAACTCAGAAAACTATAGTGAATTAAGGCATCAACTTTTAGATGTTTGTATTCGTTTAATGGGAGAACCTATATGTTATTTGCCAGATCATGTATTACAATGTCAATCTGGCGGGTGTATACCAGAAAAGATTGTAACACTCATGGATTATATTACAGGGGATCTACTTCAGTTTCTAAGTGCTACAAGTGACCATTGCAAAAAGAAGAAATGTATCGATAAAAATGAATCGGATGAAGATATAGTAGACATAGCATATGCTAATTTGTATTTTTATATTTTAACTAAATCACATTTGTGGGTAAAAGTACCACAAATCTACAGTTGGCAATATATTTTTGAAGCATGTATACCTCTTATTACTACATTTCTCGAAGAAGAAGAAATCATTGCCATTAAAAAAGGATTACATCTTATGGATCATCTTCTGAATAGACTCGCTCAGCGCTGCCTAATATCGGAATTGCTGGAATTAAATATTTATTCAGACCTATTTGACAAACTGGTGGATGTGATGATTTATTGTGACAGCAACAAAGAGCGTAAGAAAGCTTTAGAATTATTTCAGAAATATGTTGAAATGTTTGATATGCAAGCTAGGTATCACATTGTTTTGCGTTTATACCAAATTAGCAAACATTCAGGTTTACTTAGTTTGACAACTGGCATACTCAAAGACTCCATTATCGAATGTCTTCAAACAACACCACCTACACCTTATTTTCTTGGCGATAATTTGGAAGTTCTATTGAAATTAGCTTGCAAATTATCTCATGGCAGTGCGACAGATCTAGTAGAAATATCTGACGAAATAATTGGCAGTTTAAATCTCTTAAGATTTCTACTTCTCAGAGATAGGCATAATCAAACTGGAATTTGGAATGTGATAGATCAACTTAGAAAAGATTTTCTAATACCTTTAGAAGACGCAATAAGATTATGTAAAGCACATTGGAAAGTAAAAATAAAGGATTTAGAAGAACAGAAAGAAATTGTTAATGCAAGCGATGTAGGATCAGAAGAAAGCGATGCTAAAATAGTATTAATTGTAGGTGGAGAAAGGTTACCTCCATTGCCAATATCAGAAAAAATTTCATTTTGTCATAAGGCAATAAATGGTTTTGACATAATGAAGAGCATTTTAATTAGGGTTAATGAATGCATTTCTGAGACACCATTTGCAAAAACTAATGATAATGCTGTAACATCAAAATAACAATGTACACTTATTGTGAAATAAAATTTCTTTTGTATCCAATAGTTTCTTGTTTTACACAAATCTTAATAATTGTAATCAATTAATATTAAAGAAACTTTTTATGCACAACACTCGAGTCAAAATCAAAATAAGGAAAACAACGAGGACTATGAGAAAAGTATCAAGTCAAACATACTTAATGCACCTTTAAAGTTTTTACATGATCAGTTAAGTAGATGGGTTGAAAGAAGACTACTGTATGTGGTTCACATACACAAAAACATATGTGCATAGTTTTGCGAACTTATAATTGTAGTTGTGTTAAAATAATTTCCTTTACTGCACCAACCGAAGAAACTCCGAAAAAGCTAGTGATACTATATTTTACTACTACACTGTAATATAAATACCATACACCAGCGTGAAAAAATATGTTCATGATTTAAAAAATCTGAGTTTCTTAGTTTCTTCATAAAACATAATTATGTTCATTATCCACTTGTCCACTGACCACTGAACCAACTGACCACGGACCTCTGATCACTTGCCAAACTAACCATTTGACCTAAGAACATTATTTAAAAATGTTCAAAAACTTTTTTCCTTTTAACTTCTATAGACATTTAGATGTTTTATATTTAATTTTTACGGTAAAAACTCACAGTCCAGATTTTTAAAACTTGTGCGCATACGAATACGATTTGAATTTGAAAATGAAGGCGAAAGTGTCGCGTTGGTCGCATGACACAATGGCGTGGCGACATCTTTTCCACCAACAAATAATCATTATGACGACATCTACCTCTTAAACGAATAACCATTATTTTGCCCATTTTCTACATCCTGCTACCAGGGTCACATTCTGCAATACGTCATCTGTTACTTACGCGGTTATGCTCACATCTATGTACGCGTTCATGTTCATGTCGCATATCGCTTTCACCTAATTTTTTAGTAAAAAATTCTCAAATTAAAAAGTGATCATTTGGAGTATGCCCCAGTATGTCGAAGAATATTCAATACTCATTAATATATCTAGATTCATGACTTAAAATCTAATTCATCGACTGATTGTTTTATTTAGGTAAAGAATACGATACTTTTAATAACGTTGGTACTTCAGATCAGCGATAGTTCCACGAGATGCATTTACCAACTGGTCCCGGGCCCACTCGTGCCTACTTTCAGCACTGTTAAATAACAATTTTTATAGTTTTTCGTCGATGCTTGCAATCACGCCTCCGATTCGAGATAAAAGGGCATTCTATCAACATAGTTATTTGTGTTTAACCAGATTTTCTATCATTCTCGTGAATCTAGTTTAAACATGTATCATTCTTTCGTGTAGAGGGCGTAAAAAATCGTGTAGTTTTTAGCAATGTCGATATTTCAGATCGTGCAATACGAATCTTCAAATAGCAATCGGTTTATTCTTATGCCTTGTCAGTATTTTCGGCATTAAATTTTTCATTATCTTAGTGTTCTGACATTGAATTCAAAATTCTATCGCCAACAATGCGTTTGTAGAATCTTAATCCCACACTATTTCAATACTTTGTTCTTGATTCCGATACATCCAGTATAATCTGCGCTTACTGGACAAAAATCTGTATGGTTCCAGCACAAGCATGATATTAGGTAAATCGGAAAGTTCCGTCCGTTTTTTACAAAAAGTATAGCTTTATTCATGAAAGAAAATGAAAAAGAACGTTAATCAAAATATTGTCCATCGTTAAAGATGCCTTTTTCCCATCTTTCGGGCAGCAAGCGAATTCTGCGTCGAAAGAATGATTCATCTTTGGAGGTTATCCAGGCGGAGGTCCATTTTTCGAGATCTTCGTACGAATTAAATCGTTCTTCAGCAAGTGCGTGTGCCATCGACCGAAACAATTGGTAGTCAGATGGGGCACAGTCTGGTGAATAAGCCGCATGTGGTGGCACTTCCCAGCGAAGGGCTTCTATCGTTTCCTTGACAATTTTTGAGACGTGAGGCCGAGCATTGTCATGCAGCAAAATCACCTTACGCTGTCTCATTTCATATTGTGGTCGTTTTTCGTGCAATGCTCGACTCAAACGGATAATTTGTTGTCGGTAGAGATCTCCTGTGACTGTTTGACCAGTTTTTAGCAGTTCATAGTATACCACACCTTCCTGATCCCACCAAATGCAGAGTAAAGCCTTTTTTCCGTGGATATTCCGCTTTGGCGTCGATGTTGAGGGTTGGCCAGGATCACAAATGGTTTTTCGACGTTTAGGATTGTCAAAATAAATCTATTTTTCATCCCCTCGTGATGAGACGATGGAGAAACCCCTTTATTTGTTGCCTAGCAAGCAAAATTTCGCAGATGGTTTTCCGCTTTTCAATGTCTCTTGGCTTGAGTTCATATGGGACCTACTTTCCTTCCTTGTAGACCTTCCCTAAGGCTTTTAAACGGTCGGAAATGACAGATTGAGCACAATTTAACGCTTCTGCAATTTGTTTTTGCGTTTGACATGGATCTTCATCCACCAACGTCTGCAATTCTTCGTCTTCGAATACTCGTGGCCGTCCAGAACGCACTTTGTCCTCCAAAGAAAAATCACCATTTTTAAAAGGTAGAAACCACTCTCTACATGTTTCATCGGAAACAGCATTATCGCCATAAACGTCTACAATCATTCGATGAGCTTCAGCTGCCGTTTTCTTCCAATTGAAACAAAAGACTAACACTTATTCGGCTCAAATTCCGACATCTTCAATGTAGAAAAAAAGAAGTTACTGATGCAAGCGTAAATTGTTGTGTACTGAGTTTTATTAACAGATGTCCAAACTAAAAAGTTAGCCTTACTTTAGAGGTTATAGTTACCCACAGTTCGAGCTACGGCTACTCGATGCTAAATGGACACAACTTTCCGATTGTCCTAATATAAGAGTAGGCAACTATCTATTGTCCGCTTTGTTTTGTTTAATAGATAGAATATAATAGAATAGATAGAAGCAGAATAATGTACATTGTACAAGATGGTTTCACAAGACAACTTGCAAGGCATTTACTTTGATATTTCAAGGTGACGGTGCTGACAACTATTATCAATATTGTTATTTGTTACCTCAGAGATATTATATAATTTAGACGTATATGTTATCTTATAAAAATCTAAATTCATTTGGTAAAATGTCGATATATTAACATGTGACTTGAAAGTTACACGGTCCTATAGAGGGTTAAGGACTACTAGAAATTTAAATAGTGAGATAAGTAAGGGAGTGTTTACCAATATCATTGGCAAAAGAATTGTTGCAAATATCCACAAGTTAAATATGATAAATTCATCGATTATTAATCGATCGAGATCTGCAGAAAATTAATTGGAGGTTTCAAGCGTGATTCGCTTCATTACGCGTCTGTGCTCGACGATCCTCCAGATCCTTTGGTTTACCTATTATGAACTATCGTTTTAAATTTCTTTGAGGCAAGGTTCCTTTACCCTGGACCACCTTTATCAGCTCTGTTCAATTACACTGTCCAACATCAAAAAAATTTTGCAACACCTGTTGGGTGATTCTTATACACTTTGTCATTCTAAAACCAAATCCGCAAGTAGAATTGCTCCATCATGCAACGTTTTCGAAAAATATTGATTTTTGTAAAAATGCATGATTTTGATAAAAAATGACGTGGTACGCAAAAACTAAACACGCGAAAAAGTTCAACTTTGAGTCAGAAAATAGAGGGGACTCTCCTCTACACATCCATATAGCCAATTATATTTTTATGTACTCCCTAATAGTTGTAAATGGTTGTTAAAGTTTGAAAATGTGCCGACGCGGGTACTTTATACGCTCTATTTTTGTATTTATGTGAAAAATCCTTTATCTAGCAGGAATTTTCTATACAGGAATGCATTCTACAGACATTTCTGGTTCAGAAACCATTCACGAAAAGTATTTGCTTCCCTTAATATACGAGAAGGATCAGAAAATATTCATTGACAGCTTGTGCGCGACGCGTTCGCGCCAGACGACCATTGCAGCCTTTTCTCGACTCGCCACCTAGAGCACATTTAACTTAAAATTATAAATAACAATAAATCAACGAATGACATTTAATGCTTAATGTCTTGTGGCTCCTTTTTTACGTTTAATAATAGCCATCGTTCTTTGGCAAAGATTTATAGAGATTTTTAATAGCTTTTTGCTTTAATGCTCCCACTCGTCTTGAATACATTGTTTTAATTCGGCAATATTCCCAAATTGTCTGCTATTTTCATATACAGCTCGGGCAAGATTTCCCCAACAATTTTCAATAATGTCAAGGTCGGGTGATGTTGCTGGCCAATCCATAATGTCAATTTTTTCTAGAAAAAAGTACTCTTTTTACTACTTTTGCAGCGTGTACTGCGGCATTATCCTGCTGACAAATAAACTTTTCTCCAGTAATTCTGGTGGCGTACGCGTTTATTTGTTCCTTAATCATTAACAAATAGATTTTGCTATTAATTTTTCCGTTATAAATTTGATACCGCATTAAATCATCACATACCACCTCCCATTCGCCGACGACTCAAAAACTGTTCCTCTTTTCACATATCGTGAAAATAGTAACTCAGACCATCGGGTCCATCCAAGTTAATCCTCTTTTCATCCGAATATTCTTTTTCGCAAAGTGTAATCGATTCATCTTATGTCGCACAGTTAACCAAGGCTTTTTTTTCGATTTTCTTCGTGTTATGTATTTACATTTTTGTATTAACACATGTCTCGCATGCTTTATATTAGCGTCTACACCAACGCTTTGAGCAATTTGCCTTGCAGTCGTCTTACAATTTGATGCTGCTCTTAGTATTTAGACTTTGTAGATGTCCAGAACTCATCTTTTTATCATAGTTTTCCTGATTTTTCAATAAATTCATTATTACTTTTCGACTTCTATTCATAATTTTTGCTATTTTTGTCTCTGAATATTGTTCTTCTTTCAATTTTATTATAGCGTCAACTTCACACGCGTTCGATCTCTTTCCGCGACCCATTTTTGATAATATTTCGCCTTTTTTTAACAAATATACAACACGAAATAATATTACGGACTTTATTAACTATGTTTCGAGGTTGATGTTCGCAATTCGCGAGTTTCGGTGTAACTGGAAAGTGTGGATTTACTACAAGTTCCATCATTTTGTCCCGCTTAAGAACAATAAAATTTACATTTTGTGTTAGAATCCTGTCGAGGTACAGTGGTTCAAAGTCAAACTCGGACACTGATATTTTTGGGCCTTATCAAGCGATTGGTAGGGTAAGAAAAGAATATAAATAAAAAATAAAGCTACTTTTAGTACTCTTTATTCAAGGTTATATAAATTCACTAAAAACAAAAACAAAATTTATTTACATTAAGTCATAAAAAACGAAGTTTAAAAAGTAATGGAATTTGACTACAAAATAAAACTCGGACAGTAGACAATTTTCTTGTAGATATGTACATATGTTTTATGCTACTTTTATTTGATATTAATATTTTGTTGGTAGTCTTTTATTTGCTCTTGCAGCTTTTAATCGATTCAGCATGGACCGTACTAGTTTTTCGCAATACGAAGGATTAATATTTGCCAGTTCCTCTTTTAATGCTTTCTTTAAATCTGTAGCATTAGAAATAATGTGGCTTTTCAATTTTTCTTCTAGTACGCCCATAGATGTTCGATTATATTCAAATCAGATGATCGAGCAGGAGTTTTGATTACATGTGGCCAATTATAAAGTAACCATAGACAAACATTATGAGCTGGATGCTTCGGATCATTGTCCTGGTAGAAACTGTAAGAATCGGCAGTACCTAACTTTTCCACACTGTCCCTTAAATTGTTCTTCAAAATCTGTAGATATTTTGTCCGATCCATGATCCCGTCAATAATGTACAGATTTCCTGGTCCAGCAGCTGACATGTATCCCCACACCATTATTGAACCTTCCCCATGTTTAACAGTAGGTCGTAAATCCTTTTCTTTGTACTCCTCATTAGGTTTTCTCCAAACATAAGTTTGTCCATCGGATCGAAAAATGTTAAATATACTCTCGCCTGTATATAAAACTGTTCTCCAAAATGAAAAATCTTTATTTTTGTACAATTTCGCGAATTGCAATCTTTTTAAACGATTTCTTTTACTCGCAAATGGTTTCTTCCTAGCAACTCTCCCATTAAAATTATTTTTTCTTAATATAATCCTCATTGTTTCTGAATTAGCTTCTTTTCCTAAATGTATTTTAGCTTCGGTAGGTAATTTCGGGACACATAATTGTGGATTTTTTTTAATTTGTCGTACGATTCTGAAAAATGAAAATCTTCCGTTTACTTAGTTGTGGTTTATTTTCCACATTATTTCTGGATCTAAAGCGTTTTATAATATCACGAACTGAAGAGTGACTGCGTTTCACTATTTATGCAATATTTCGTACAGACAAACCGTCTCTAAATTGACTTATAACAAGTTCCCGGATTTCTAATGACGTTTGTTCACATTGTCTAGCCATTTTGAGAAATTAAAACAAAATTTCACAGAAACTAACGACTTACGTCAACTAAAACCTACATAAAATGAAAGTATGAAAAAATGAAGGGTGATTCCCC
>CM052094.1:21691482-21755619 GCA_028453745.1 Agapostemon virescens
ACGACCTTCGAATAACCTTCAAAATAACATGTATATAAAAGTTTGCTCATATCGCCATATTTTTCCCTTAAATAATTTTATCGCGATCTACAATTATAGAAGAGGTATTTAGGTGTTTTGTTCCTCACAATTCACCCTTGTATAGAGTATCTCAGCACATATATTCCTAGATGTAGTGCTTTGATGTACAATCAACTTTTTAGACTACCGATGCACTCATCAAAGTTAGAAAAAAGAAATAAACATTTTTGTTATCCTTCATAAAAGGCGATGACGAGATCAACCTTTCCGGATAACCAGTATATAAATATTAGTGTGTAAGAAGTATTAACAGTCAACATCACGTACGAACGAACATTAAGCCAATAAATTCTTAGAGCTGTTTTGGAAATCGGTTTATGAGTTTGGTTGCCGTAACCTCGCGTTACCTTGACTCTTTTGAAATTGTATACTAAAACAGAATCACTTAAAAATATACGTAACCCTAACAGCACGTCTAAAAGTAAAAAATAATGATGTTCACTGCTCCGACTTGTTTCCTTATCGATCTTTTATGAAAGTGACGAACCTATCGATGTTGAGACACTCTGTACAAAATAATAAATGTTCTGTGGTACTTGCTTTAGAACCGTAGAAAATAAATTTTGTAATAAGAACTAAAACGCTGAATGTAAAGAGTTCTACATTTCGTATCCGCACGGTTCCCCACTCATCCTCGTGCGTCCACGTAAATAAATATTAATAAAATAATCATTTTCTTCTCATCAATTTCTCTTGAATACGACGGGAGGATAATTACAGCGGTAGCGCCCTAGCAACGATGATAAACGTGTAGACAATGATATTACTTCGATTTCCATTTTTTCTCCTTACACAAAAAACACAGATCTTGATCTATTATGCGATCGTAAGACGTTTATGTTTACGGTGTACATTCGTTTATATCAAGTATTGAGTTGAAAATCTATCACGTAGTACAAAGAGAGATGATTATGCTATTTTTAGTTTATTAACTTGTATCATATACCGAGAGAAATATCAAGACTACAGTTAACTATATTATTTAGTGATTCGGAAAGATTGTGGACCAAGATCAGTTAGCCGGAATCAATGTAAAATCATCGGATTATTAGAGGCGAATAGTGGTGTGTGTATGTGATAAATATTTGTTGGGATCGTGTGCCGGAGATTTGTAATTCTTTCAAGTGCAAATTTTCATTCGTATTTTTTTTTCTTTTTATCTTTTTGGTTAGAGGATTTTTTTTGTAAAAATTCGGCCATCTTGCCACTTAGAAGCGGTTCGGTAAAACTTTTGGATACATATGTATGTCCAGTTAAGATTTCTTTTTTTGCTTTAAATACTTTTACATCGACGTGACACATGAAATCAATCGCGCTATCCATAAATGTATTATATCCATAGTGTTTATTTTTTTCTTCGTTCGTTCATTTATCTATATATATATATATATATATACATATATATTTGTATGTATATTATACATATTTATATACATGTATATACTATGTATATATGAATGTATATTTGTATATATACAATACACATATATAATACATATATATATATATATATATATAGAGAGAGAGAGATATTTGAACCGTTCGATCGTCGAAGATTTATTTTCATTTCCATGTTCTGATGCATCCTGCATCCATGTGAGCTAACACGTCTTGCCATTATTATAACGAATTTCCCTAACAACGATTTGTGCGCGAATGACATTCGTGTCACTCTAATTTAAAAACATGCTGAACGCTCATTCTCTGTCTTGTATCTCGACGAAGAAAAAAAAAAGAGAAAAATTACTATCGCTCCCACATTCATTTTTCCTGACTACCACTAACACACACAGTTTCTCTTACAAAGATCAATTTTTTCGTAGCTATTACTCTTTCTCTCTCCTCTCTCGTTCTCTCTCTCTCTCTCTCTCTTTCTCTCCCTCTCACTTTCACATTTTATAATCGTCTTAAAAATACTCACAGATTGAAGAAAATAAAGAGATATACACAGAGTACAGGTACCGCCGATGGTTGCAAAAAATTATTCGAACCACCGACAAAGATCGGCTTAATTATAAGGGTCTTAAAAAAGATTCCACCCTTCCATTCCTTTTACTTTGTTTGAAACTTTGTTTTGTTTCGTTCTCCACGTGTTTCTCGCTCTTCGATTATCACTATCATTAGATCAACCAATTCGTATTAATCACGTTAACACTTACTACTGTCCTTAGTGCCATACAAATGTCCATTTGGTTCTTTATATATATATATATATATATATGTGTATGTATATATATAATGTAATAATTGAAGCAATTATATTCATTGATGTGCGTCCAAGTTATTATGCACTTACTCGAATCTGATTGATTGACATATTCACCTATATAGTTTCAACCTTCTCTTTCAGTACTTCTTAATACCAACACAAGGTAATCAGAAAAGAAACAGATATTGCTTTTTGAAAACTCAATTGATCGTAATTTCTCCGTTTTATTTACCGCTCTTCGAAAGTCGTGAAAGATTTCTCTACCAAAACTATTTTTTATGAACAACTAAAAATTCTTCGTTTCATTTTTCCTTTTACTTTTTTTTTGCGTCAATTAAAACCTCGAACCTTCCGGGTAACAATAAACTCACACTCACACGTCAATGCAATATTCACAAACGATGCTCGATAGTTTTTCTTTTGTTCACAATAATATAAGAAGTATTTGTCGTTCATTAATCCGGTTTGAGCTTCACTTTGTAATAAAGATACCGATCTAACGATCGGTATATTATCCTAAGTGCATGAAAATGCGACCGTCACACTCCGTTATATCCCTTTAGTAGTACGATGTCGTGGAAAAAGAATACGAGTATCTTGCTCCTCGATATTCTCTAACACAGCTCTGCAGTTTCATTTATTCGCAATTACTGTTTGATCTTTAAATGCGTCTGGTTACGTCTTCCAATTGTGTGGATGGGCCCGTGGCGGAGCCTGATTGCCTTGTGCTTGAGACGCTTGCGACGGAATCATATCGAGCAAGTATTGGCGTTGCAGATCGGCCGCTTGTCGTTGTAACTCTGCGAGACCCTTGCCACCAGCCTGCGCCATTGCTATCTGGTAAGGGTACAATAACGAGGTAAACGGTGGCATCATATGAGCAGGAAGAGGTTGATGAGGTGGCAGACCTGGCACAGGATTCTTCGCCAACTCTGAACAAACAGTAAACAAATTACATTACGCAACCTTTTATTAACAAGCTTGTCTAATGCTTTGAAAGTTACCTCTGAGCAACTGTTGCTGCAAAGCGGCTGCAGCAGCAGCATGGTGCGGATTGAATTTCCCACTTTCGGCCAATTTAACCAGAGGATGCTCTTGCAGTTTGGGTGCAGGGGGAGTTGGTGCCAACGTAGGTGCTGGAGGTACCTGTGGCGGAGGGGCTGGTGGCGTTGCCACTCGTCTCGTGGGAGTAGCTGCTTTAGGAACTGGTTTTGGAGCTGGTGGATCAGGACTTGGACATGCTGCCTGCGCCAACCTTTGTTCTATTTCTTGTTCCTGCTGCAGTGCTTTTACAAACGCTGTCTTTAACCTGTATACATATTCATTGCAATAGTGTGAAACGTTGAAAACACCGAGGAAGAAGATTTACCAAACTTTAATGGAATTATTTCTACTTACCGGTTAGTGTGCTCAGCTTTGAGAGCTTTTTTAACATTGGTCGTTACACAATGTTCGCATATAACCCTAGGATCACGACCTGCCGGAGGTCTCTGGAAAGTTGCGTGCTGTCCTCTGGGACCTTCCTTCTTACCACCAGTGATCGGCTTCTCCCACTTCCACACAGGCGTAAAGTCCGTTTTGCACTGTGTACACTCGAATGGCTCTGGTGGTGGTGGTATAGCAGGCTCCTTAGTAATAAAATCGACTACATGTTCGAGACCCACCAGATAAATGAACTCTGTATTCGAAGGATTAGGTACAAAATGCATTTCCGGTGGCGGTGGTTTTGGAGGCGGTATTTGTAACAACGTTTTCTCAAGTTGCTTTCTCAATGCCAGTTTAGCAGCCGCTTGACGTTGTGCAGGTGTCTGATTATCATCCCTTGGCTGTCTTTCCTGTTTTAAAAGCGGACATTAGATATGTAAGTAAAAAGTTTATTATAATTTTGTTTTTAAATTCTCTATAAAATAAAGCACTAAAATAAAATTACCATAAACATGAAAAGTAACAGGAAGGAGAAGAAAGTAGTAGAACAAGAAAGTTAACATAGTAAAAGAAATTTATGATTATTAAGGGGGATATAGAAGATTGGTATAAATTTAATTCAAAGTTAGTGCGGCAAAAGACTAAATATATTTTGACTAGTGGATATACCTGTTCTGAAATCACAGGTGTGCTTAAGGATGCGGTGGTTTTATTTTCTTGAGATCCAACAAGCAGCTTTGTGTTTACAAAAACACAATTACGGTTATTTACATAATTTACAAATGACAAATGGTGTAAATATTTTCAGAATGTAACAAATAGAATTGTTACTAATTATACAAATATGTATTAAAAATATTTGATATTATACCTTACTTACTTGATGTGCCGGAGTAGGAGTTGGATCTTTTGTGGATCTCTCAGTTCGGTCTGCTGGTGCATGATAATTTGATACATTTGGTGTTGCACTAGGTGGCCTGCTCCTAGGGTGTGGTGGCTGTGGTATGATCATGTTTGGTGGTATTCCAGTACTGGAAGTAGAACTTCGGGCAGCTGTAGGCGGTAATAACATTCCAGGTGGAGGAACATGTATACTACTCCTGCTCGGTGCAGGTTGTCCCCTAAGTAGAGGTGGAGGTGCTTTCCCAGTTCTATGACTAAAAAATACGAGCTTGTTTTACCAACTGTATGTCGCTTTTCGCATTTAAAAAATAAATTATGTTTACCTAAGGGGAGCTTGTTGTACAGTAACCGGTGGTGGTAATTTGCTGGGTACTTTTGGTACAGCAGCAATGTTTTCTTTTAATTGTTGCGACTGCCGTAACTTTTTCAGTAACACCAACTTCATTTCCTCAGATCTAAGTTCCTCCCTTAATTTCCTAAGCATTCTTTCACGTTCAGCTAGCTCATCCGATGACAGTTCTTTGATTGGAGGCAAAGGAGGCATATCACCTGTTAGATAGATATTTTCGTGATATTAGTAAAAATGCATTGTAATATTGAAATTATAAGTAAATATATCATTTTTTAATTAACCTTCATCGCTATCTGCGTTTCCATTCACATAGCCATTTAGTCTACGTTCATCCGGAGTCTCCGCATAACTTATTTCAATTCTAGGTCTAAGATTACGGCGTGTTTTTCTATCGTCTGCAGATTTTGGGGCCAGGATTCCCCTTGCAGCATTTTGAATGTTACGTGGTTCTGGCATACTGTTGTCTAAATTAGGACTCGAAGAAAAATGAAGACCTAAATCTAATGGAACTCCTACATCAGAATTAACAGCAATAGATGGAGAATTCCTTCTGCCACTGCTGCTGAAATACATACACAATCAAAATATTACTCCACTAAAACATTCATTTATATACGCTTATACCAAATAAACCAAATCTATTAATACAAACAAAATAATCCATGTCTATGTAAACTGACTTCCATTTATTATTGCTGATAAGAGGTGCGTATTCTAATTACTAAATTATCATAGAATAGTGTAACATGCATTACGTGCTTTCATTCTTGATAACCATAACATGTAACAGTAGCCCCATTTCATAATCAGAGTGATGTAAACAATGACACTTACAAATTGACAAGCTATTAAACAACTACCGTTTTCATACAACTTTGTAAAAGATGGGGTCTGTAACTCAAACAGAATGGCCAAAAAATCGAGTTTTTTCTGAACTTACCTAACACTCAGGTCCACCACTGCATCCCCGTCTAAATCCATGGCTTCCATTCTCTCAATCGCGGCGACTCTAAAAAAAAAACACAAGCATTTATTAATAACCACGATTCGTCTAGTTTGGTTCGATGAGATTGATTTCAATAATAATAATAACGATGCGGTGGACACGTTCGTCAGAGGAGAAGCGGCTAGACGAAAAAAGAATTAAAAAAACACTACAAAGAAGCCAACGTAGGGACGTGCGACGTTTCGCAACACCGTAATTCGAAAGCGATAGAAAAGATACAAGGGAATAAAAATAACTGGGTTACCAAAATCTCCGTCCAATCATCCCGTGGTTCACATGCACCGGGGCATCGTAGTTCCCTCTTTTTTCCGTCTCTCTCTCGCTCTCGCCGTCTCTTGCTCTCTCTCTCTCTCTCTTCCTCACACCACACGCACACACATACACACACACTCTCTCTCTCTCTCTTTTTCTCTTTCTCTGATGGAGCAAACGTCCCGACCGCAAACGCCACGATCACAACACACACCACGTCTAGACACACCGCCGGCAAGAACGCGATCGAGAGTTGCGAGAGTGTACTACAACACGGGATAAAAAAGATTCGGTATGCTGCTTGCTCCGCGAGGCGGGCGATCGGCCGATATCCACGGAAGCAATGTCCTAACCTAACCTCCGCGCGATTCGAAAGACGTTCGAAAGGAAGAATACACAGTGTTCCCGAGATCGCGCGCGAGGATATTGGCGCGCTTTGCTGGCCCGCCGGCACCACGGACACACGCCGCGTGCCTGTTTTCGTCTTTCTCTCCCGTGGCTGAATTTTCCGCGAAGAAGCGGTGGCACGAAATCGAAGAATTGAATTTGATGCTTCGGAAGTGGCGTCTCGGCACAATGGCAGCTAAGCGTAGCGGTACAAGACTGTTGCAGGGGGGAGGGGGAGGGCGAAGGGGGGAGAGGGTGCCCTGTACCGCGAGGGGAGAGGTACGGTCGCACATTAATTATTTCTCCCCTCACCCCGTCCTCGGTCTATCCCCTACCACACCGTCAGCCACTCACCCACACGAGCGGCATCGAAACGGGCTAGAAACCAATCTCTTTCTCTTTCTCTCCCGTCTTCGTCCCTGTTTCTCTTTCTCTCATTCTCTCATTCTGTCTTTCTCTCTCTCTCTCGCTTGCTTGCTCGCTCGCTCGCTCCCTGTATCTATATATCTGTCTATCTATCTCTCTCTGCGGATTTTCCCGAATTTCGTCTCCGTTAACTTCTCCCTTGCCCTCGCTCCTCCCGCGCCCTTATGCCCTACGGGAAATCGATTTTTCGACGGAGTCCCCACTGCCGGCATCCCCGGCCGCAGGGACCAAGGAGTTACAATGTTTTCGCAACGTATTTGATATCGTCCACGCATCTCGTAATTACTATTGTATCGGGGAAACCGAGCGCGACCTCTAGGTAATACGACACTGTTTGCTACTCTTTTTCTCATGACCGAGAACAGTGTGCCGATCCTACCAGTGGATATTCAAACACATTCTTGTAAACATCGTTGATGCTAAATAATAGCTTTATTACGCCCGTTAGATATACAAAGTAACAGATAAAGAAAACTGAGAGATAACATATTATAGCATGCTTGTCGAAACAGTAGACCCGAGTTACACCGATGGTCGTAATAGGCGTCCACCCCACTCTTGTTACTCATATGTAATGAACCGGGAATTATCGGAGTGGGGCGGACGGTAATTATGACCCGTCGTGTACTTCGTACCTCTTCTTTCGAAAAACGGTTGATAGTGTATTGCTATGCCGAAGGTGACCTGCAGCTACAATAATTTTGCAATAAACGTTTTCCATTTTTTTCACCGTCATTTATTTATTACAAACTCCCGCGTAAGAATTAACTAGTTCACGGAGTTTCTCTCGGATCTCCCGCCTTGCACACTTTCCAGATCACGTGACGGAGTAGGGTCTCTAAACTCTCGAATTGATGTCACAGACTTTTTATACCAGTTTCGTTACTTTAATTGACAATTCAACAGAAAAACGAAGAATAAACGTAAACGACGTTCGATATATTCAATGACTCGTGCTCGTGTTCTACACGACAAGCATCTTTTCTGTATGTGTATTTAATTATACGTTTCAATAAGAAAAAAAAAATCTATAGTAAATATTGTTTATACAAGGAGAACAACATCTTTCGAATCCAAAGATCTTTACAATAAGATTTTAGCATCTCCATCGAGTCAACATGAACTTACATCGCAAGCAAACAGCATATAGTCCCCAAACCGGTAAGTGAACCCTAAAGCGACCTACGGTAATCTTTCGTATTCTTCCTAACCTAATAAACGTATACGACCGTTACAACGACACGCCGAGCTTATCTTATCGCCAAGTAAATAGTTTGAACCGAATTGTTCGATGCGGAACAAAAGTAATACTTCATCGGTCGCATTACGTTAAAACTAACGCGTGTACAACAACGCGTTATTATCTTTGCAAAAAGAAGATGAACAGAGGGTGGGGGGACAAAAGAAAAATGATCAAGTATGCGAAAGTCGCGTAACATCGATTCGTACCGATTCGGGCTTCTGGTCTCTCTTTATCGTTTTCTCGCGCGTGTCGGAATAAAAACCGCGGGCGCGAACGAAACGCCGTGAAACGCGGCGAATCGTTCGGTCGCAGACCGGCGCGGCCCGGTTACGAAAATAAAAGAGAATCAAGATTCGTTCGGTTGCAATTAATCGGTCGAGCAATTCAAAATATTGTTGCTCGGTGTCGAGTGAACACACGCGAACGTTCGCCTCGGCTCGGCTCCGCTGGTGACGTGCGACGCCAGCTCGCGCGACAGCGACACGCGACTCTCTTTATGTTTCCGCGTGCACAACGTATTTCCTACTACATTGATAATCCCGCGTTCCCTGGAACGAACGCGACCGAGTGTTTTGACCCCCACACGCCAACGTCTGCCAACCGCCGCGTTCACGAGAAGAAAGTACACGTACCTGAGCCAGCCGTGTAGCGGGGTCGGTCAATGGAAAAGGTTGATCCGAATTTGTGTAAATCGTTCGGGCATACGAATCAATTACACAAAGGCGGTCGAGCAAAACGGGCAGATGGGCGGTCAGGCAGGCAGGCAGGCAGGCAGGCAGGCAGATAGACAGACAGACAGACAGGCAGGCGGGCAGAGACACGCAGTTAGGCAGACAGTTAGGCAGGCAAGGTAGCCGGTCGCTTTCCACTCCACTTCACTCCACTCCACGATATATATTACACTCTATACTATCGCTTACGTACAATGACATGGCGCACACGACATACCGCAGTCAGTGTACGCGTACACTTTGCTTCCCTCGAGTGTCCCTCCCTATCGCGAGCACACTTCACCGCCTGGCGATTCTGGAGCCACGATTTCCGCATGTTTCCGCGAACCATTCCCGTGCCTTGTATCCGTTCATCGCGTTTACCATTGACTTTTTTGGTGGGGAAAAGACAAATAGACACAAACGTCTCCACAGGGAACAACAAACACGGTATTCGCGCGGGGTGACGCGTGGCAGCGATAACCGCGAAACGATCGTCACGATCCCGAGACCCAGACACAACCTTGAGCCGCTACCTTCCGCGCAAGGAGAAAAAATTCACGCCGCCTCTGCGCAAAAATTAACGAGAGTGATTCAATATGGCGGCCTTGTCCGCCGTTGATGTCTTCCCCTCCTCCATCGCTCGTTTCGCCGGGCATCGTCGCCGTCGTCACTCCTCCCCTGCCCCTGTCCCAGACTCTGTCACTGTCTCTGTCTCTGTCCCTGTCTCTGTCTCCGCATCGGAGGTGTAATGCCGTGTGGTACAGAAGGGCTAGAGGGAGGGGCAGGGATTCGAGTGACGCCGGCGGTGGGGGGAAAAGGGAGGGGGGGGGGGGGGGTAGACAGTGGATCTTGTCGCCCCCGTTGGCCCCCGGTATCGTTTGTCGGGAAAGCGCCGCCGCCAGCTACGGGGCTTACCGGAAGCACCCCACGGACTTTGTAAATGCGCTACGAAAGGGGCTTGACAGTCGTCTAAACAAATCCACGTGCTTCTGCGCATTCCCTTCTCTTTCGAACCTGCACCGGTAACCGCCAATCGGGCAACGGCCACCGCGTATTGGAGGGCATTTCAAATCGGATCAGTATTCGGCACGGTGGCTTCGCGACCGCTCCGATTAGTCATACGCAAATTTAATCCTCCGAGGACGAATGTCGAAATATCAACGATATCCGGGCTAAACATTCAATCTCTGAATTTGTCAACAAATCGTTCAATTGCGTGCATAACAAAATATCGGTTCGTCTTGATCGCTTTTCCGAGAATTTAATATTTTGATACATGACCTAGTTCTCCGAGTAACAGGTACTTAACATTATCGAAAAATCCTCGTCCGAGAAGGTTTAATTCTTTTGTCAATGACCAAAATTTTCCAAGATATTTTATAACATTGCATTTTACAGTTTCAATGCGTATCTTTATATCTTGTGTATAAATTAATCTGCGATTATTCAAGGATGTAAGAATTTACGGTAATTTTTGTTATTTGTCAGGGAAGATGTTAAAGGAGTTTTGAGAAGAAATTGTAAATCGTTATGAAACCGGATATGAACTAGAACCAGAAATGTTCGAATTAGTATAACTACAATTTTATCGTTTGCAAGATTTACTCCATGAATTGTACTAAGTAATCTATGTATATTATCTTTTCCTATTATGGACTTATCGAGAACTGTAGAAACAATTTTGCCTTGTCGGTTTAAAATACTTGCTTGCATTTATTGAAATTTTCAAAGTTCATTTACGTTTCTATTCGAGTCATTAAGAATCGCTCGCATAGATTGATACATTTATCGATACTATTGTTTTCTAATATGCACAACTCTGAATTTTCGGTTTTCAACTAAACAAATGGTTAATTAGATTGAAATGGTTTCGAACAGAATTTGATATTTTCGATCGTAGAGTTAAAGTTCGAAGTAATCATGGTTCAAAGAACTTAACACGATGACCTTGAGTTTTATGGGTCGTTGAATTCGATTCTGAGTTAGCAACAGATTAATTATAAATGTTATAGCACTTTCAAAACATGACCGTGACCTTATGACTGCAAAAATATTTTATCGTTAGAATATTTTATTGCTTTATAGTTCGGACACGATGTGTCGTATAAATTATTATAGGAGTACGATGATCTATATGAAGAAATACTGTGATTCACGATTAGCTACTTTCCTTATCAACTTTTTATAAATACACATATCCACGAATTCGACAACTCGGCATATCTCTGTTGGCATTCAACGATACTATCGATTTGTATTTTCCGATAGTCGACACAAGCATCTGGGCAACCGTGGTTATTTTTTATCTGCTCACGAATAGTAGATACGTTTGATTATCATGAATATCTGGTATTGCAATAGCCGAATACTTCGAAGTCGATAGGAAATGTCGCCCGATTCGAGACTCGAGTCCAAACACGTGACGAATTTTTAACTTTTTACCAGCCAGATACGTGATAATCGCATGAATGTTGATAGGACAGCAGATTAAGGAGATAACATTCGACAGTTAAATTTAAACTCTTTATTCCTCTGGGATCAATCACTTGCCAATGGTGCTCTTCGAAAGGCTCTTGTACACGGACTATTCTTTTATCGAAATTATCTACCTTCGTCGATTCCAGCCCAATAAATCGAATTCATCGTGCTCCCAATGATTTCAGCCGTTCGATTGACCTCTTCCACGAAACTATCTCTTCGGTCAAAAATAACCTACAGTTGCTTACAAAAGTATCTCCCCACGCACATGGAATTCGCATAATCTCAATCGTATAAGTTTCCATTCGATGCGATATTTCTGAAGAGCAATAAAAATAAACGAAACGTAAATATTTATGATATTCATCATCAAAGACGTACGTAAATAAAAATCTCTTTGCATTCCTTAAAAACAGACAACTTTATTTAACAACGATGGTAGGCAAATACTTTTATAAACAATCGTATAGACAATTGCTACGACTGCTAATTGGATTAGGATGTACTTTATATTTCTAAACAATAAACATTAACTTCCCTGTATTCTACTTTTTCTTTAACCCTAACGTGTCTTGAAAAAGTACCACCAAAAATATAATTAAAATATTGATAAATACAGCAATGAATAATTCTAAACATCATCGATTATAAAATTGTAAAAATGATCTGTCGTTCGAGGGTTAATAAGTATTCTCGTTATAGCGTTTAAAATTTGTTAGCGACGTCTATTCAATAAATAAACGAATAAAGTAAATACTTAATGTAATATAAATGTTATCCTTACCTTTCCATAAGCCGCAGTTAAGGACAGGTGCAAAGATAGAAGCGACGGTGTTATGCCATGCACGATTTATTAATCCATTGATACATCTTTAAAAATCGACTGATACTTGCGAAAACATTTGACTTCTATAATCGAGGAAGTGACGTAAAAATCATAGACCGGCGTACAATTCTACGGGATGTTCGAGTTCGAAAGAATACTGATTTGCTCGACAGTATCAACGATTTCGCATGTAAAAATGCTTGTCCATGTCCACGCGGAAGCGGGTGGACGATAGTTCTAAAACAATTCTTGGACAATTACGATAGTCGCGCGTTACAGATTATACGATTAACCGATCTCTATCGTTCGTGACAAGTTGGCAATGATCGTTGACTCCGGCTACACACGATTAACCCCGTGTGCTGGCACGACGTCTTTCGAACGGTTTAAACGCTATCAAAATGGTTGAAACAATTGCGCAATTTCGGTGCCATTTCGCAGTCAACATAATTCGGGAAAATTCTTTCGTCGAATCCGTGATCCGCGCGCTTGCATTCTACGACGTAAAAGCTGCTGCATTTCGTCGAAGCTACACACTCGGACTGATTTTCACTGTTGCACCATCTGATAAACATGCCTCGACAACGTAACAATAATTTCTTATTGCTAATTAAAACTCGTAATCGTCGTATCGTAACAAATTTGCGAATGTTCGAACTAGTTCGCATTCTCATGAATCAATTTACGAGGACAAAGGCGAAGATCAATCGCGGTGAACTTCATTATAATTGTTATCATCGGAACGATAAGCGTTTACCGGAAGTGTTTCCACGCTGACGAGAATGTTCCGAACGACCGAACGAAAGTTTCTGCCACGAACGATAGAAAAATTCGGCGCCACTGCTCGGAAAGATAGCTGGCGCAGAACACGAGAGACTTTGAAAATATGCAATCGTTGTAAGAGACTGCAGGCTGAGTAGAAAAATCGTACTTTTAAAAGGAACGTAACATACTACGTCGCTTGGACATGCTCGATTCGCTCTGCATCGCTCTTTATTCGGGGTTCACCCTGCTCTATTTCTGTTCGTAAGAAAACCAGGATGGCACAGTAGTTCTCGCTTGGCTGGCGCCATTTTTCTTAATTCCTACGATGTTGTTTTACTCGAATGTTTCTCAGCGATTCAAAGAAAACAACCGAGAATGTCATCTCCGTCGACAACAATCACGGATCAACGAGGACTTTTGTACAGTCTCGCGTTAACGACGCCATCGTTTAGTAGAAACGACGAACGAGGGTGCTAAAGCCCCCCCCCCCCCCCCCATCCATTATAGACAGCACCAAATCGAGCAATACGTGGACAACCGAATCGAGAGCGAAATTTTTGTTTAAATATGTTCTCAAGCGCAAGCTAAATAGCGATTGTTTCGGTTGTCCATCTGCAGATGTTCCAAACGATTTCGCGATTTCAATGAATAGATGAATAGTGCGTTGAACATGGTTCGTCTGTGTAACAAGAAGATACTTTAAGGCGTTATCGCTTTAAGGTTTCATCAATTTTCACGCGAATTTGTTCGCGTCGGGAAAGGTATACGCGACATCGATTATGAACAGAAAATTGTTAACGCTCGTGGTCACCTATACGGCCTTGACTCTGGAACATAATGCAAGGAGCAAAAGCGACGGGGGCGGAGCCACGATATCGACGGTACTGGTGGAGGCTACCCAGCCCACTAACCTTGAGACGTCGATGCAGTCAAATAGCTGTGATTTTGGGGATTCGAAATTCTAGAATCCTTCATCTTCAAACCTTGTGAAATATTTGAGAAACATTGCTATCGATATAACGAATTCATGGCGGAAGTATAAATTTAATCGAACGATTGGCCCATCGACGAGTTAAGGTTAACAGTTGCGTTACAAGATAATCTTATTTATGACGATCCTGTTATCTAATAATTTCAACGAACTATCCATCGTATCCTATCTTGACCGCATCAATGTTCAATGCTTCATCGATCGTTCGTTGACGAAATCGATACAATATTCGCGATGTTCCATTCTGCTTCGATCACTCGAAACCGTTTTCGCGATTGGTCTGCGACTCGATGCCCGGAAAAGAATCGGATAGAACTCCGCGTTTCGATAGGCCACGAAAACAAAAAAAGCATTTCCCAACGGAGGCAAATGTAGCCTCTCTCTCTTTCTCTCTTGTGTTGTCTTGTCCGCGAATTTCGAACAGGTGGCCATTGGTATCGAGATTTGCAACGAAGCGGTTTCGACGCAACGGGAGCATCGCGAGTCCAGCGAACGTAGTTGCAAAATGGTGTTTCTACGATCGATTCGGCAAACAAATCCGAGCAACGACCCCGAGGGACCCGGAAAAAGTGTCCCTTAAGCGTCGTTCACACGCGCACGCATACGTATAATATTATATATATACCGTATATATAATATGTATATTCATTCAGTTAGTCTTGCCATCGTTAAGTAAAACAACATGGAAAACAACTCGATATAGATGTATGTATATTACACGCACAATACGAAGAGATACTGGCGGAGACTTGCTCCATTTGTTCCAGACGAGATTAACAAACAAGATTTTCCATTCATTCTCTCGTTTCTTCGAGTTTCATTTTTCTTTCTCCCTCTCTCTCTCTCTCGCTCTTTCTTTCTTTCTCGCTCTCTCTCTCTCTCTCTCTCTCTCTCTCTCACACACACACTCACTCTCTTTCTCTCTTGCATTTCATATTTCTCCTTTAATCCCGCAGTGCGTTTTCGTCCTCGATTTCTGTTTGTCGAGCGAATCGCTCGACGCTGACACGCTTTTTCAGCAGCCGAGCCGGTTTCGACGAATCTTCGCTACCTGAGAGAGATTACCTAATTCCGTTTCTAAATCTGGCTCGCGAGAAAAACTCGCGGCCGCAGAAAAGAAAACAATCGGCCTGCTGAAAACGAAGTCAGACGGTAGATTTGAATATTCGCTTAGAATATCTGATCGTTCTTTGAGTAACGCTGTTCTCTCTTTCATTATGAATAGCCCGGAGACATTACAAAGTAAAATGCAAAGCTATCATCAAAACGATAAGGAATTAATGCTTCTTCCGATTATATGCTGATTAATCATTATTCCACTCGATCGCATTCAGGAGCGAGGCATTTCGAATGTCTAAAGTTTTGGATACCGCGCGTCGAACGGGAATGCGCCAAGGTAAAAAAAACCTCGGTTAGCTTTCGCTCATCGGTTCAAAACGCGAAATGCACGATCCGCTTCTGTCGTAAAAGTATCGTCATGCCGCGAAATACTAAGTTCAAAACTGAAAGTTTTCGAAAGTATGAATCACGCGTCGCGGCCGCAAGCAAACTAGCTTGAATTTAATTCGACAGGTAATCGTTTCGAAGCTGAAAATACTGTAAGAAGAAGTTTTACTCGCGGAACGACCGGGTACAATGGCGAAATCGATGTGAAAAAGAAAAAACACGGAATATCGAGGAAGCAACGCAACGGAGGGACAGAATCGATGACAACGGGTCGCTCGTCGAATGCATCAAACGACCGCGCGTGAATGTCGACGAGCCCGGGTGCAGCAACTCGTTTGATGCGCTTAGAAATCGCGCGGGCGCGCGCGTTTCGTCTGTAAACGACGCAACAAGCTCGAGACGCGGTGTTTTGTGCGGCAGACGCGTTGCAACATCGTTATAATCTCGTTTAACAACGTTTAACCCATTGTAATACACCTACTCGGCTACGCGGTTCCTCGTGCTACGACTATCGATCGCCGTGAGGATCGCTCAAAACCACGAGCAAGGATCCACCGGCCGTTGAATAGAACGCGTAATTACTTTTTATTATCTCCATTCATTCGATTAAAATTCTGAACACGCGAAACGTGTCTTATCGCAAGTGTCGAATCCTAGGAGAGGAAAAGTTTTCGAAGTGCTCTAAATGGGTTGAAACACGTTGGCGTCACTATGCCTACAGGTGTCTGTACTTGTGTGTGTGTGTGTGTCCGTTTGTTTGTTGCATGCAAGTGTGTATGTGTGTGTGTATGCGCGTATGGCTGTTTTTGCGCGCGAGCGCGCGTGTGTGTGTGTGCATTTTTGTGTGCAAAACGCGAAATCACGTGCATAACCATCGATTCGTGGTAACATCGCGTTCACGCCTCCCTGTTTCTTTTTCTGAACGAACGAGAGAACGTTGACATTTAACGCTTGAACGCGTGCCGCGAGGTTGATCGTTGCACTATATTCAACCCTTCGGGTTTCGAACAATCAGACTAGCAAATGTTGTTGTGCGGGAGTGCTTTGGTTTACGCTCACCGACCGTGATCGTTCGAACGCCGATAGTCGGCGTTCGACGAAGACCTCAACAGTTCGGAGCACATCGACGATCGCGGCGCCGGTTATGGTTTTAACCGCGAATATGGAGATGCGATCTGAAAGACGGCTCGAAACGGTAGTTCACTACGATAATTATTGTACTATCAACGAAAGGATTCACCCGGTGAACCGAAACTTGTGAATCGTCGAAGCGGTATCCGCGCATCGACGGCCAGTTTTATCCGAACAAAAGATGGCGACTGATACTCGCAACGTTCGAGAGAAAGTTTGCTTCGACGATCGGCAAGCTCGAAATCTTTTAGTTGGATAAACATCTTGTCCGTCTTCTGGTACGATAAAGCTTTTCGTTTTTTTTTTTAACGCGACGACCGTCGGTCGTCGGAAGGCTAGAAGGATCGTACACGCCAAAACACACGCAGTCTTATAGAACGATCCGATCTATTCGCGTTTATATCTCCTTCCTTTTTATTAACGGGGACCAACGAAAAAGCGGTGATTCGATCGCGGTTTTTATCACAATTTTCTCATCGACTCGAACGATCCAGTTTCTCCTGTCGATCGTCGTTCGGCGCGTCGTCGACGGTCGTATTCCCGGTGTCAACCGATCGCGATTCGTTTTTTGAAAGTCCCATTCGCTGAGATGGAACGTACGTTTCGTGTTAAAACCATAAACGGAATGATTGACAACAAGATCTATCTGTTTTCGTTTTCGAGCCCGGTTTTTTGTCTTCTACCGCCGTCGACGAATTTCCCCTCTTTATTTCCACGTTCACGATAGATATCCTCTTCTTTTCGCGTTGGAAGAAGCGTCTCGGGTGGATTTCGTTCCGTCTTATCCGGCGATTCAACGATTAAATAATAGCTTGCTCGCGTGTTGGCTATACCTCGGCCCCTAAGCTTATGTACATCTAAACGCCGTTTCGGTGATATATTCATTACAATAAATTGTTACGCATCGATCGAGAAGTTCGCGGACTATCGGAATATCGTTTTCTGCCCGTGTGTATCCTCGGCGGTGTGGACAATGCGGTTACAAACGAGAACTTCGAGATATACAGGGTATTCCGCGATCGATTAACCTTCTCATCGCTATTATTTCGGTACCGGGTTCGTGCATTTCAGGTTTATTTCCATTGTTATTCGCTTCGTAGTCTGCGAATTCTCGATGGTTTAACGCGGCGTACACGATCGTGTAACGCGTGCATCGTTAACAATAAACCAACAGTCTTTCCTCGTCGTTCTTTTCCCCCATCTCTTTCTTTCGCTTACAAAACGATCCTAGTTGTCGTTGTAAGAAAACGTAAGCTGCCAAAGCTCGAAAACTAAATTAATGGTACAGAGAGTCGGTATTTCCATCCGCAACTATAGCAGGGTGGAAATCAATGAACTGCCGAAGGTCACTGACGAGCTGACGAACCCCCACACCGCTGTACCACGATTCTATTCGCGTCGACGTCGGTACACATACGCGAATGGGTAAAATTCTAAGCGAGTTAAACTGGCTGGAAAATTTTCGATAGAGTTTGTACAGGAACAAGTTTCCACCATGTTTAACGGAAAACGCGTGTCCAAAGAACAAACGAAAACAGACCTGAAATACACGAAACGTTCGAGACATAAAATCACTCGTTTGTCGCGTTAAGTCGATCGGTTCGTCGATGAAACACCCTGTGCAGTCGTGTCGCACAGCGGTAATAAGAATAATCGAGAACATATGAACGTCGCAAGAAGAATCACCGATATTTTCCTTATAGCGATTTAATCGAGTCATGCGCATTGTTGTTCTATATTTTAAATCCTCTAACCGTCCAAACGTATCCTCAAAACTTGTTCCCATTCGTGAAAGATCATCTAATTTCTGTGATTAAACTTCGCGTAACCGACATTTTTAATTCACGCTAATTTCCCGCCACGTTTCTCACGCCCGCCCCTTTTCGATTGGAATGGATTATACGCGTACCTTGTAAATTATATATGTATATATAGATGTGTATATAAAAAAGAACAAAGAAACAAAATGAAGAAGAACGTTGTTGTTGGTGGCGTGTGTGTGTGTGTGTGTGGGTGTGTATGTCTCTGGTTGAATGTACAATCCCGCAAACAAGACGAATCAACGAACTACACTAAACCGAACATTCTCTGTTCGTCTAACGAGGGTCGTGCATTTTAAATGACACGTGTTGATTTCCATGAAATCTTATTTTCATTTCTGTCTGGTGTTCTTCAAGAAACATCCGACATATTCTTTTATCGACGATCCATCCTACGAACGAAAATAACCAGATAAGTTATTTATTTTTAATACGCTGTCCTAACGAATCGATACACAACGGAGTAACGTACGATCCCGAATAAATCTGTTAAACGCGTGGTTGTTGTCGAGAACAGTTTCATTGTCGTCTCTAAATCGTATACAGCTTCCGAGTTATCAGGATCAACGTGCTCGGAGAACGCCTAGCATCATGGTAGCGTCGAACCTTCCCCCAAAGCATAGATGTTAAAGAAGCATGCGTCGAAAAGATTTTTCACCGTTCCCGTCGGCTCGCACAGAATGGTTGTCACTTAAATGACATCCCTCGTGAGTGGTTTGCTTATTCGTAATGCCGGTTCTTCGTTCTATTTCGTACTTAAAACCGTGTAAAATATTTTTCTTTCCTCGTTTCTTTAGGAACTTATAAATACTACTCGTGGCGTACCGGGTCCTGACTCTGTCCCGAGGGTTGACACGTGGGTCCGACGAGGATTCCCGACCATTCGCGCGATCCTCCAAATCGATCAAAAGGAATATGGGTCGAATAAATCGCCGGGCTCCCATCGCTGTTGCGCTCCGCGAGCTTTTTTTCCGCGGGCCGAAGGGCCAACTGGCGAGCACGACTATTCTTCGCTCGAAACTATTCCGTCGAGGTACTGTATTAGAACGTGTTGGCGTTTGCGACGCCGGGCGAGATCATGCACGCAACCCCCTGTGTGTTCGCGTGGTTTCGAGTGGAATGTCAGAAATTCACTTAAGCAACGTTTTCGAGTTTCACCCTTATTCCCCTGATCGTTTGAAGCGAGCGACGCGTGTTCGACGTTCGAGACGAGCTTTTTCTCGCGGATAATTCTTAATAATTCGCGCATGCCTACCGTTTACGGATCGAATCATTCTCATCGGGACCCACGAGTACGAAACACGGTTATCGGAAGAAGGACGTCGAGACAGGCACCCGCTACGATAGTTAGACCGGGCTATCTCGTCGAAAGACAGTCTCCATCCGTCGTCAATTAGTCAACATGCATAACGAACATTTTCGCATGATAGATCTTCTAAAAGCGCCTCTAAACGATTTATCTTATTTTTTTTTTTTTTTTTTCGTAGGAATTACGTGTCTCGCCTTACATCGTTTTCCCCTAATATGCATACGCAAGATTTTTCCGTCTTCTCCGTATCTCTTAACCCCCACCCGTTCGTTACGTTAGCTTTTCGTTAGTTTTATTTATTTTTTTATTTTTCTCTGTAAACGCACGCTTGTTCCCTTTTTTGTTCATCTCCCTCTATTTCGGCCTCCTTTTTTCTCAAGCACCCATTCTAAGATCTCACATTTTATCACAGATGTTTTGTTCTCGATTTATCGTCGCCCGTTGTACCTAATACAGCCCACCCGTTCTAGATTCAAGCAGGGACGCTCTTAAATAATGTTTTTCTCCCTGTTGTTACCCGCGCGAACGAACGAACGAACGCACGCACGCACGCACGCGTGCGTCACACCACGCTGTTTCTTTTTCTTTTTCTTTTCGGTTACTTTAGCGAAGATGCTTGCATTCTTTCCTTTCTCTCTCTCTCTCTCTCTCTCTCTCGTTCTCTCTTCCTCTCCCTCTTTCACCTCGTCTCGCAGATATTTTTTTCGATTTCTCGCTGAAAGCCGACGCGATATCACGGATCTTTACAGCACGGTCTTCTTTTTCCTTGGTCTTGCCATACCGCGCGCGCGCGCGCGCGTAACAATTACAACACGACTCACACTAAGGCCTGCCTTAGTACAAAAATATACATTCGCTTCTTAAAAAATAGATCTTAGCATTCTGTACTGGCTAGCGGTCGTTTGATATTATACAGTATTTTGATTCTTGGCAGGCTGGCTTACAGGTTAGTTATTAATCGGCTACGAGAATCGCCGTCGAGCGAGCGTTCTTTTTTTTACTTTGTAGTATTATTTTTTTTTTTATTTTGTTTTGTTTCTCCGTGAAACGGGGGCGTTGAGTCCGATCTAAAAACACTAGCTGATGTGCACCATCCCTTCCTTATTTAATCTTATTATTTTCGTTTGTTTAGTTTGAAGTGAACGACGCGCATATTCATAAATTGGTGTTCGCGTGGCGCATAATCGGGCGGCGAATCGACGAGGGCCGCCGAGCTAACACGGAAAGCTGGAAAACAATGGTTGAAGAGAGGAGAGACACCCGTCGGCAACACTCTGGTCCGACTAACGAAACGCGAACCGCTTACTTTACGCATTTCTTCCATTTCTTTTTCTTTTTCTTTTTTTGTTGTTGCTTTTCCTTTGTTTTCTCAGATCGACAACGGTTTGCGTCGTGTGTTTGTGTGTGTGTCATGTCGACGCGAGACAACGATTGGAACTTTGGATTTGCCACGATTATCGCGAACGATTGATGCTTTCCGTTTAGTCGGGATCGTCCTGTGCTTTATGAATATGACGGTCGGACAGGGGCGCGTGCAGCAAACCGCCCCAACCTGGTGTATATACCTTTCTCGGCAGGTTCAGTCTTATGCTTGGTTTGTCATCGCGTTTAATTCGATATTATACGTGTAGTAGTGTTGGCTTGTGCCCGTACGGTTTAGGCGGCGTCTGCACGGCCTGTCTTCCATTCCTTTTATGTTTTATTCTCGCTTCTACGACTTTGTACAGAGGATTCGCAGAGATGGTACTACGTATCACCTGATTAACATTTAACGATTCATCATTCTTTCTTTTCTCAAACTCGTTTTGTTCTGCTTCTATAACCCGCTGGATATATATATTGTATATCCCGATCGCATATCGTTTCTCTCGTTTTTTCCCCCTTTAATAATCCGTTCTCTCTCTCTTTCTCTCTCTCGCTTTCATTCGCTATCGTTTCGCAACGTCATGTATGTTCTTTCACACTGTTCTCTTTTACTCTATTTTTTCTAATTCTTTCTCTCTCTCTCTCTCTCTCGCTCATTCCTTCTGTTACGGATAGGATTAGGGTCTTAACTTTTTCGAGCGTAGTGCGGCAAAAATGACCCTCTGTACAATTATTGTATTAAAGTACCTATATTGTAAAGGATATGAAGGCAAGGTTAGAGCATATTGATATTAAATGGAAACTACGAGCTTGTAAGACCGAAAAGACCAGAAATACATTGCGAACTGCAAAGTGGTGATCAGAGACAAGCCGGGGTTTGGTACCAGGGACAGTGGTCGAAAGGAGGTGTCAATGGTGATCGTAAGTTAATTTGCTCTGACCTTTTCCTCAATCCTTAGGAAGGTAACAAAGGACCGCGTTAGAAAGCGAAGTGGGAGTTGCGTGAGGGCCTCGACACGAAGGGAGGTGATCGAGAGATCAGGCAGTTGCCCCTTGCTATCGGATCGCAGAACTTGTGTTAACGTCCCCTTGCGAATGTCAACTACTGTGGAAAATAAAGTGCCAGTTTCGGAACTCCAAGACTGCGTGTGTGTGGTTCTTCTACCTATCCCTCTTTAGACGGTTTACACCCTCTCTCTCTCTCTCTCTCTCTCTCTCTCTCTCTCTCTTTCTTTCTCTCTTCAGACTTGCACACTGGGCACCGCGCCCGCGAGTAATTTGTTTATGCGGGACCTTCGTTCGATAAAAAATAAACAAACAAAAAAAAACACGCACGAAGAAAAATAATATATATAATAATAATAATAATAATATTAATAATAATAATAATAGTAATATTAATAAAAAAGATTCTTAGTAAATAAAATCTGGCCCGTCCACGCAACATTAATATGGTCAACGAACAACAATTGTGGTATTGTTATGTTTCTTTCACCGTTTGTTCGCGAGAAAAAATCTGTTGGTGATAACAAGGAACAATAATCGACGGTCTTTTTCGTTACAGATTTTCCTGACCCTGAAACAATACGCGTGCACGGAATACGAAATGAAAAGGCGCCGAGAATACCTTAAATCCGTCAGTCATTTTTTGGCGAGAAACCGGTAGGTGTTTCTAGCGAATCGCCGAAAAAATGGTTATTAAGGTGTCTACGATTATATTTGTTTAACGGTGGCTGTCGCGTGTCAGATTTTCGTTCTTTCTCTCTCGCTCTTGATAAATTTATTCTTACCGCGACTCAGGTACATATTAAGGCCCGTTCATCTTGTATAACAGCATAAATCGTTTAAAAATAAATAGTTATCCTTGTATTTGTGCCTAGCTCTCAATCGAACCTCCCTATTACATCTGTTTCCCTCTTTTTCGTTCAAATTAAACAGCTATATATTACTTCGCTCTTCATCTTTCATCTATCCCTTATATCTCGCTCGCTCTCTCTCTCTCTCGCTCTCTCTCTCTCTTTCTTTCTCCATTTCCACTTTTCTCATCCTCACCATTAAATTCGGGCGCAACTTGGTGATTTTTTGCGCATGTTCAATACCGTTTTCCCCGTTTAATTTTATTTTTTTCCTCATTCTTTCTCACTCGCATTCTCTCTAACTTTTTAGCTCTCTCTCCCTCTCATTAAACGCATGAATGTATGTACAGAACCACATATAAAAAACAATGGTATACGTGTGACTACAAGTACGATACACGACGATGTAATATAATAATTATACAAGGGCTCGAAAAAAAGTAAATAACCTCTCAGAATAATAAACTGTATACGTTTGTGTTCTTGTTGTTGTTTGGTATTTTTTCTTTGTGTTTGTGGATCATCTTTTTGTTTTTGTTGTTTTTTAAATGTTCGAAAATCGTCATTATTAATCGCACGACAGAAATAGATGCACGCGGCATCCGAATATTTAACGTTTAAAGTTCGACAGATAATACGGATATACATACATATACACATACACGATTAGCAGCTAATTCTTCTGACTCGTTTTTTTTTTCTTGAATAGATAACTATACTTTTGTGTTCGTATTAGCGGTCGCTAAGAGCACGGTGAAGAGACGGTACTTCACGGAGGTTTTAGAATTCTCGATGTATCACACTTCGTTTGCCTCCCCTATCGCAAGATAACTAATTCTCTATTGTGCAAACTATTTCTTTTTTCATCGTACCACCAAATCGACCGCACTCTTCTCGGCACACATTCATTTTTCTATTTGTACAAGAGCGTCCGATTGGTTTTGGTATTAAAAATAACCTCGGATCGCTGGTAACGACTTCTCGCTGAGTGCATTGTTTGTTTAACACATCTGCGCAACTTGATATCAAGTTCTTTCTCTCGAAGTCATCTTATTTCTTTTTCTTTTTTTTTTTTTAGTTATTCATTCTCACTGCATGCTCTTGGCGCTCGCTTGTTCTAAGTTCCCATAGACTTGGAAAAATATTTGTTAAACAAGTTTCTACTTACATACATGTGGAATTTCGTTACGCTTCCCAGTGGAACATCATGAAATCGGCTTGTTTCCTGCTCCTTCTTCTTTACTTTTTTTTTTGTTCTTTTTCATAATTTCACTCGCCATTTGCTTCGAGCACGATGATAACCTCTCGTTGTAATGTGCGTTCCCTTCGCTTCTCTCGTACATATTCACTTTTCCTGTGGTATTTCCAGGAAAACGTCACACAAAAGGTCTGCATAGGAAGATCTTGATCGTCTTGTAATGCTTGATTCTTAGTATCTACCAAGAATACTGTTATATCTTTATGTAATATATATATATGTATATATATATACATATACATATATATATGTTCTTTCTTTTAGTATTCATTGGCGAGAGGAACAATCATTAACAAGTATACTTTGCTCTGAATCACTTCGAAACCATCACTGTTAGCAATACGCTTCATTACAAAAGGTTTTTCACAAGAAAAATCATCATACATCATTTTGTTCTCCAATTTGATAAATGGGGAGAGCTTCTCATTCATAGGGATGTTCATACTTAATTTCGGTACTCCCTCACAGACTCAAGAAAGACACGGTTAACTATGGCTTATCATATTCATAAATGAACTGATAACATCTTCGTAAAACAGGAGAACTTATGTGCGTTTTATAGCCTCGCTATTTACACACTGGAAATGTGTGATCCTTCCAGATATTGTAACCATTTAGTTCTCGATTTTGCGTTACGAATCTACGCACGTTCGCTGTATGATGTTTCTATCTGTAGTTCCCATAAAAAAACAAATCGTATAGAAAAATAAAGAATATAACATTGTAACTTTACTTCTGAGATTGTAGCTCGCCCAGAAATAGGTGGAGATGTTGATGGTTGGTACTGGGGAGTAATATTTCCTTAATTCTTGTTCAATATTACTTTTGGTCACGGAGGACCAATGGCATGATCACGTCTCTACTATCGCCGTGAGATGGATTTTTAACAACTGCTGGTAAATCGGCATCGCTTAATTGTTCCCAAGGTTGACCTATGATTTCTTGTATTTCCTATGTACATGAAAAAGTGAAAAATATTATACAGAATAAAACGGATTTCTTTAAAAACATTACGATTTATAAATTTTAAATGTAAAACTGGGAATCTTACATGTGTGATACTTTCAGTCTCGTGCCAAGACTCATAGTAGGATGCATTGTCTCTTTGCGCAAATACTAATGATTTAAGGGAACTTCCACGTAGGCGCGCAATACCTAGCAAATTTTCTTGATAGTATTCGTGACCAATGAACACAATCTCCACAAGTTTAGTACATTTCCATGCAATAAATACCAATGGATCGGGGCTACAATAAGATAATAAATATGTTGGTTAATCAAATATATTAAAGATAACAGCATGATAAAACAATTTGATTCACCTGTCGGGCTCGTTTGGATCACAAATTGCGGGTTTAATTACGTCAGGGTCCATGGAATCGATCCATATCAAAGATTTTAAAGAAAGATGATACCATCTAGATAGCACCAGCAATGCTCTGGTGTTGACACTTTCACAGAATAAAACTTTCAGATGTGTAAGAGGCATAGAATGGCGAAGTATGTCAGAATGTAACATTTTAATGCCAACATAAGAGTGGATAAGATTTAAACGTAATTCACATTTTGGACTGAAACAAATTTTAGATTATTTTTTCAGTACACACACATCGAACGATAACGATCGAAATATATTATTACTTACTTTTTCTGAACAAACGTTTTCCATGCAACTTCGCTTGTTCCTGCATAACTGTCATTCCAACCATGCACGTGAATTACAAGCCTTTCCATAACCCCATTATCTAATGCCTTCAACAGTTTATCGCTTACAAACTCATAATCCAATGTCAAAATGGATAATCTGACGAATGAGTTTAAACAGAGTTCATAATCAAACCCAAGTTCACAGAAATTATAATCAGGATCGTCTCTAATGGATGCCAGACTGAGCGTTGTCAAGTGCTTCGCGTGGTTCATACGAAGCGGTTGTAAAAGTACTCCAGCACTGGCTATTAATTCCTCTATACATCCTAAACTCAAAGCTTCCAAATGATTAGCTGTTTCGATAATTTTTATAATGGGCTTTATCAGCGGTGTAACGTATCCGTTAATGTCTTCATCGTCTTCGTAATCAAAGGAGCTACTGCTGGATTCCAAAAATAATTTACGAAGCTGTCTGTTACAACTTAATTTCTTCAGAATAGCTAAAATTTCGTCGGCAGAATGATTTGGCGAATCACAACGAATTGTAGCTTCGTGTACGCTGAGCCCAAAGCTTTCTGCTAGAAATCTGTCAAAAAAAAAAGAAAAGAAAAGAGAAGCAGATAAAGGATAGAAATTTACATAGTTTTCTAGAAGTTACCGTATTCTGCAAGAAGCAATTTTACATACCGAGGCCATAGAATACTGTCTTCATGTCCAAGGGCAAACGTGATTTTTTTCCAGAAACTAGGATGAAACAAAGCATACCTCCAATTTTTACAAACCTGCGCAAATTACATTCGAACGAATTATTTTTACCCATCAACCCTGCTTTGTTGAAAGTCACGTTAAGCGTGACACTGATTAAAATAGATATTCGAGAGGTAAACAAAGAACAAATATTCGATATCGCGGGCAAAATAATAACGATTTGAGTAAACAATAGAGGTGACATTAAAAAAAGCATAGAACGAATCTGGACATGGCAGTCTGATTACCTACTGTGTCAGGTCGGAGTATAAACGGCCTTGACGGAAACAGAAGAAGAAAAAAAATTGTTCAGAATACCTGAGAGGCTCTTAACCGGCTGCTGTGTGGTAAATATGAGAATATCTCCCGCAGGATGACACTAGGCAGGTTATTCCAGCACGGATTATTGTCCTCTTGCGCCATTTCTGTCGTACGATTTGCACCTTTATAGGATGAACAGCTGTTTGCCTTCGTCGAAGACAGCTGCCCCTCGCACTTTCTTGACGTGGCCTTCTCTGTCGCATCACTCTCCACCGAATTTTTTAACTCTTCTAGATATATAACACCCCCATTTATAACGCGTATCATGGTTTTTACCAGTATCTGGTGACCTATATCCTGAACTTTCCCCGCAAATCCTTCGAGCCTCGACCACCCGTTTTCTTCGAGGCGAGCCTCCTCCGCGAATCAAAATAAGAGCCTCGACTGTGTATTGCGCCCAACTCGTAACGTCCAACCACTCCAACTGTCGTTCGCGTACGCTTATACGCATGGTACGTGTCAAACTCTTCTCTCCCATTGGTTACATGTCTGCGTACATATATGTTGACTGTGTGATACCTCGCAGCAATGTTTCTCAACAATGGACACAGAGATCTGTACACTACACTGGGTGTGTACGTTCAGCTACGCAAAAGATCAAAGAATTTCATATTTCTATTAAAAAAAAGCCTTATTCGATTTAGTAGAAAAATAAAATGTGTCCAATGAAAATAAATGAACCGATACACACGGTCGTGGGTAAAATTGAGTAGACATACTTTGAAAATCACTAACTTTCTTCAAATTGTATCCAGTTGCTTAAGTGTTTTTTTTTTAGATATTAAAAGGTTTAAAGATTAATTAAAAATTATCATTGTTCAAAATTACGAACAATGAACAAAAAGGGAAAGGTCATGATGCTTCACTTTTTTATTTGTGACTATAATGAAAATTTAAAATATATCTTTACTAGATCGAAGTAAGTTACATTCATGTACAATGTTTCATCAAACTCGATTAAAGTTACTGTGAGCTATAAATAAATAAAAATGACAAGAATTGTGAAAAATTATTTCTTATATCTTTTAACGGCTGTAACTGTTGTACGCATCAACCAATTTTGGCGAAACTTTATGCATGTATATAAATTACATAGATCTACAAAAGGCATATTTAAAATTTTCATTATAGGCATTAATAAAAAGGTTGAGAATTGTGACCTTCACTTTTTCCTTTCAAATTCCATGCAATGGTAATTAAAAAAAACGTCTGTGTATATTACCTAGTAAACTAATTCTTCTAACTTATAAAAAAAGCTAATCGTTTGGTATAATTTTAAAAAAGTTGTTAAAGATTATCCACTTAATTTTTCCCTCGATTGTATATACCTACATGACTTCCTCTCTGACATAACCAAAATTGCGACATTTCATTGTTTTATTATGATCCGAGGACGGATTAACAATTTCTACAGCATTACAGATGATAATTAGCGCTAGTGAGTTGAAAATATAGAGTTGACACTATCAGTTTATTACTCATAAATGTAAAATAATGAGTCATATTTTTGATAAGCAGTTTCCACCCGTAATATCCTTATATGATACTACGAAACTTGTTACGGAATTACTTACTAACTAGATACAACATTCGTTTGTTACTACATTTAATAGAGCACGTGCAATTATGTTAGAGTTTTAAAAAATATTGACGTACTCGTTCGGTACAATCGCAAACGCTGAAAATACCGAGGCTTTCAAGTGGAGCACGAAATAAATTTAAACGCATATATACATATACGTTGTATATATATGTATACACAATTCCACATTGTTGATGTTCTGCGATCTATTTTTGCCCATCATGCAAAAATCTTTTGGTCTGTACGTTCGTTCAGTGCTCACGAAGATACCGCGAAACAGCTGTTAAAGTAAAACGATTCAAAATATGCGTTAGTGGCATGTGCCGGGTCAATATGGAGCCACGATAAAATGTCAACGTAGCAAAGTGTCGTGCTGTTTTCCTTCTTCGAATTTTGTTTCACAAATGTCACAAGACAATGACGCGCTCGAAGATCCAGATGATAAAATTTTTTGTATTTCTGTTGATCTTCCTAGCCGCACAAAGCACAGTATGCGATAGAAGATTTAGGATAAACAGGGATATACTTAAGCCGACATTAGTAGAAAAAAGTGTTTATAGTGCTGCCAAGAATGTTAACACGCACACTCCGTCAAACGGACAAAAAACTGAGCACCAAAATGCAGTATTACTTGGCGACACAACGACAAATCCCGAAAATAATAAAACGTTAAATAGTATAACCTCAAAATCATCGACAGATAACAAAACTGTTAATGCAACAGAGTTACGAAAAGAGGTTAGTACCTGAACTTGAGTTTGATTCATTTTACAAAGTAACCGCTTCGTTTTACTTTAATCTTGTTTGAGCAATTCTATCCCCATTAAAACATACTATTTTGGTATACTTTAAAATTACATAAAACGACATTGTTTACAATTGCTTTACTAATTATCAATAATGCAATATTTGTTAACAGGATAGAGAAATAGGACATTTTACAACATTAAACACTGGAGCTTTGAAACGTGGTCTTTATGTGTTTATTGGCCTAAGTGTTCTTGTGATAGCCTATATCATGTTCCGTAATTTTAGGTATATAACATGTATTAAATGTTTTCACATTTTATTTTGTTGAACCTTGTGAACAACTACAATCGCTTATGAAACATTCATATGTCGATTACTATAGTAGACAAACAAAGAATGACAACTGTAAATTTACATGTATAAACAATTTCAGAATAATATGAAATAATAATACTAATTACTCAACAGATTAAGTAATACACGTGCCCAAATGGTCAGAAAGTATGGAGTCCTTGCAAACAGGCAAGACGTAGAAATGCGACCATTGCCATTGGACGAGGAGGATGACGAGGATACTACTGTTTTCGATGTCAGTAATATTCACTCGAACAACATTCAACATCAGAATTTATAAAAGTAATCAACATAACATATGTTGAGTGTACTACAGTATAAATTCTTATTTAAATAACAAATTTTCTTGTGAATATGGTGTAACACAAAAGTTTGTACTGTGCATCTTAAAGACTTGGCACAGAGAAACATTTTCTAATATTTTTTCATATAAAATTGCTTGCTCGCATATGACAAATTCTAATATAAAATATGCATTAAACAGTGCACTTATCTTTATGAATCATGCTTTCCAGCAATAGGTGTACTTGTCTGACAAAAATGAGATATTTTTATGAAATATCTCAAATTCCTTAACATAAGTAAGTGATAAAGGAAAACTTGAAACAACCGTTGTTTATAAGTAAATAAATGATGGCGTTCTATAATTCTTATATAAATATTGTATTTTGATTAGACTATGTTGTTATAATTGAAATTATACAAATACAGATTGTCTCTATTTTATTTAATGCTACACATTTAATAAACATTATGTATAAAATACACCTGTCTAAATGCTTTTTTTTTTAATATAAAATCATTAATTGTGCGGTGGTTACAAGAATTGATTTTCAACTGCATGGACAAAGACATTGGCTAGTCTGATCCTGCCATCTTTTGTTTTGATGTTTGACAGTGTCCATACATCATCGATGTTTACTGCAGAATCATCTTTTATAATAGCATCTAAATCAAATGCTTCAGATTCATCTAATAGACTAAATGGAATCATCTCCAATGAAAACATTGCACCCATCTGAAACTGTTCTTTTACCTGTAATAATTTTATTTGTCATTTTAATAGGTTTCTGAGAAGTACTCTGTCAAAATTGACAAGAAATATAATTATACGTTACTTCTTTCATAAATGTATCCCATGAATACAATTTTTCAGGATCCGATCCAAGTAAGTTAATGGTGTTTGAAAGTTCATTGTGATATATTTTTAACAAATTATCAAATTCTTCATCCCAAAGACTTTTATCTGTACATCCATAAATAAACATTGATATATCCAAAACTGGACTACTACATCTTGCTAATTGGAAGTCAAGCATTAAGGCTATGTTTTCGTTAGTGTCTTGTACTAAAAAGTTCGGAGCCCAACAATCGCCGTGGCTTATTACGGATGTTGGTGCTCGTGTACGATTGCAAAATTCAGAAACCTTTTTATATAAAGCACCAAATTCATAAGACTTTAATCGTTTTTCTGCCTCGCTACCAGGGTATTCCATTTCTAAGGCATTTATAGCAATATTTGTTATTCTTTTCTATAAAACAAATGAATGAAAACGAAATTGTAAATAATCAAATCTTGCGTACCATAATTAACATATATTAATAGTTAATTATATAATTAACACATATCTTACAGAAAATCGTTTATACCAATCCCAGTGATCATCGCTGATATACGTTTCCTTCAAATTATCCACAAGTATATTGAATTTTTCCATTTTTTGATCTTTATATGCAAAAGAAATAGCATGAAACCTTGCTACAGCTTTTAAAATCATTATACATTGGTCTAAATTTACACAATTTTGTCTAGTTACAGGTTTATATCCTAAAGGACTAACATCTTCCAAAGCTATGTAGTCGGTACAACCATCCAAACTAGAAGCTAAGTGACGTGGAACACATAATAATTCATTTTGTTCTTTAACATTAAGAAATTCTTCAAATTCTTTTAGTATCTGAAATAAGAAAATTATTATGTTACTTAACTTTCTTTTTTAAAAAGAGGATGCAGTAATTACCTTTGTATACATTATAATTTCATTTCGAAAAAATTCCGTGCTTCTGTATGTGTTCCTTCTACCTATATTTTGTGGCAAAGATTTAATCACTAATTTAACTTCTACCTTTTTACCATCAACATTGCCCACAATTTTAACTCTATCAACAGTTGACAAATAGTTATCACCCTTAGCATTTGCTTCATTGAAATACCAATCTATAACTTCTGCCTTTTGCCCTTTATGTACATTAAGTAGGATTTCTTGTAATGTCTTTTCTGTGAATTTTTCACTTACATTTTTTAATTTTTCGTAATCTTTCACCATGTTTATAAAATGTTTAACTCACTTAATTTAAACGATTAGTATATTAAATTTTGCGATTCTCGTAAGTCTAGTTCGTATTTCGTATAGCAGTTGATTTGAACTAACTGATTTTTGAGTCAGAAGTCTATTTATTAAGACCTTATCATGTACTTAATCTTTATTTGATCGACTTTGATTAAACAGAAATTATCAGTTTAAGTTCAATACAAGCTGAAGTTTTCTTTTATTATTTTATGCGTATGATTATTAAAATTATTCTATTACTTCGTTAAAATTATTGTCCGTCAAATATGCACAATTTTTAAACACAATAAATCGAATAGACGTATGGATACAAGCGTATTCACTTACTTACTAGTAAATGCCACGTTAACAGTATAAGACGAGTACAATTAATATCAATTTAATGTTAAAATTTCAATATATTTGGTTTAATATATATTGTATATACCATGGTAGAATAAGTATTAAGAGTAATAAATTAAATAGCGATGATTTAATTAAATTGAATTATGAAATTTTGATTCTTTGAACTATGAATTATGAAAGTTTTATGTAAATATTATTACCGTCGATGTTATTATATGAAACAGTTCAATTAAAAAATATTCACAACAAATACAAATAAATGTATTTAGATTTAAGCGATAGCAAATTAAAATGTATGCTAAAAGTGTCAAAAAACGTCGACAAAACAATTACAGTATTTTGCTGCAATTCGCCAATAATGTTACTATTTACGTAGGGTATTTCTGTTTGAAAAATGTGTCGAAAAAAAGGGAAAAAGCATGAAGCGTTGTTTGAACTCGTGCAAATAAATTTATGTATTTAGAATTTCATAACTGTTTAAACAATTCACAAATGTATTGTGTATTTATATCATATAAATATAATCAGCATAATCAGTCGTTGCTAGTGCGATGAATCTTATGGTTGGCAAGATTGAATTTGAGACGGCGCGATCTTACTGAAAAATTCGTAAATTTACCAAATCTCTTTTTTACAGTCACACATATTAAAAAATATGTTTTGAAATTTTTTATTATAATATATTTTACTTTATCCGATATTTCTATTTTTTTCGTACAATATTACTGAATATAACCGTTATAAATAAAAACAGGCATAAGCACAAATAAACACTTTACTTTCAACAGACATAAAGATGTTTACGGGTCACACCAATATTGCTTTCTCCAGGATTTTCTAACTTTGGAAATTTCCGAAATCATATGATTCATCGAAACATCTTTTGTAACTACATCGATAGGATATTATCAGACACTTCATCGATAGAAGACTACACAGCTACAAAAAGATGTTTTTTTAAACGTTTATCATTATCGTTACGTAAGAGTGCAATTGAAAAAAGGAAGACGATCAACAACACGAGAAAAATTATACAAGACCGCCAAACATTTTCAGCTGAATCTCAATAAAAACAGTGCTGAAAAAATCATTTGCGTATCTAGACTTTTTGGAAGGGAGTATACCGCGCATGCGCTTGCGAAGCTCACGGGGACAGACGTAGAGGACGTACGCGGAGAGCAGTGTGCCGGGGAGCGAAAAGGAAGGAACGAGTGTCGAGAAAGTAAGAGCGATCCCCGCGCAGAAAATTAAGCAGAAGACAGTGGCAGCCATTTTTCCTGACATTGCCGTTCCTGCGGCTCGCGGTGCTAATTGCCGTTGATTCTCGGCCGATCACGAACAGATCGGTGGCAACAACGGGGAACAGTGTTCTAAACGGGGTAACGGGGTGTTATTGGTGCGCACACCGAGATTAAAACGGTGCGAGATAACGATAAGAGAATTTAGACGTCAATGGTACGGCGTGGCTCGGAGTGACGAGTGCGTGTGTAAACGATTCGCAGAGAGTAGTGGGGCTCGATCGTAGTTGGCTGAGTGGACAGCCGAAAAGGAGGAGCTGCCGACAACGGGAAGGGTGTTACAGGAGGCGACAGCGACGGCGACGGTGACGACAACGACGACCACGACGGAAACGACGGCCACGATACGACGACGGCAACGATCGCGGAAACGGAGCTACGGCAGCCCAGCCTAGGCGCCCTTATTTTACGGTTTCGGCCTTAGAAACCCTCCTCGAACGGGAATCGTTAGTATTGTACAGTGCACACAGTCACGCGCCACCGCGTACATCAGCGCCACGAGATGGAGAGGCGAGCTGCTTTTGTGCTGCTGGGGATGCTATATTTAGCGGGCACCCTCGTCACGGTCCAGGCAGGTGAGACTCATCCTCTCTTTCGGTTTGACCACCATTCAGTCGTTCATTTATTCGTATACTCATTCTCCGGTTCTACAATTTTCATACTTTTTTTCTTAACCGTTTTAAGGGAGACTCGCGTTTAATCAATCCCTCGAATTATCCCTTCGCGCTTATCTTATTTAGAATACGAGATTCTTCACCCCGGTCCTGGAGAAATTCTACGTGTTTTTTCTTCTTTTTGATCACGATTACCTCCGCTTCGCGAGAAATTTTAACCTTCAAAGACCGATCTCGCAACACTGTGGTATTCCGAATAAAAAATCATTCTCGGGCTAACGGCAGTAATTTGTTCATGATCCTTAGAAATTTTTCTCGAGTCGTTACGATCAACTTCCATTTTTAAAATGTATGCGGTATCGTTATTCGTTGGTCGCTCGCGAGTAATTTACGCTGGCATTGTGACGTAGCTGTCACATGGTACACCGCACGCATTTTTTTTCGAGCGCGTGCTAATTGGGAGCGAAGTTATTTTCCCAAATTTAGTACAGAGTTACGCGTTCGATGCAACGATGTGTTTTTTTTACAGACCGATTTGACATCGGCAACGCAAGTCGACTCTTAATAACCTGACTTTGTGCATATACTTTCCGCAAAAGCAGTCGACGTGTCTTGACAGATTATGAAATTCTATTTTTAGTTTTGATTGTACCGCAACACGTTAGAACTTCGAACGTGTTCACGGCCTCGGGCGATGTTAAATGCATGACATTATCTACCGTCTTCGATATAGTTCTTCCGGTATATTTGACCGAAAAATAGCTATGGCCGCGAGAGGTGAAGTGGTTACAGAGAAACGAAAGAGATCTGGGATAACGATATTCCAGCCCAACTCGATTATCATTGCGCGTATATAGTTCATGGCGTTCGATCCACTGCGATACGTAGAGCACTTAAAGCATCACGTGTTCTTCAACCAATCGACTTATCTGCAGGTTCCTGATCGCTTCTGGAAGCGTTGTACACGGTGACTTTGTACAGCGATACAAATGGGGTGAATCTACGCGGAGCTATCAGTGGGCGATTTATTTAAATGAATTACGTATGAACTTGTGCGCAACAGAAGAGAGATTTTCAACGATTAACCCAAGTTAATAACGTTACTTCGCATTATCGATTTATCATCTCGTGTAAATTCGCCCTTGATAGATCGTATCGACGATTCGGAGACACCCTTCCGTGTCAGTGGTCCACGATACGATTCAAACCGTGGTTATCCGGTGCACGCAGAAATTTTGAAATTTTCAAAAATGTTCGTCATCCATTGCGAGAAACACGTACACTGTTTACGTGTCGCGAGCATTACATTCGCAGTGTTTCTCCGAAAGATGCGTTTCTGCATTTTGTAGGTTATCCCCGCGTCTCGTTTATTATGTCACGAATAGGTCCGTATACATAGATACGCGGCACGCGTGTGTCAATCGAGTTTTGACCCTGCTCTGCCACTCGAGTTGCGCACCCCTGACTTATACAGACGCGAGACACCGGGATTCGCTCGCATTCGATGCTGAAGCCACATTCCGAGAGACGTACACGAAGTACCCACGCCAAACAACTTTTGTTGCGTAACAATTGACCCTATTTTCCGTCCACCTAGAAATCTTTCGTGGACTTTTAGTGATCGCCACACAGAAGTTCGCTGCTGATCGGTAAAATTACGGCGAACCGTGCGTTTTACGGCACTGCGAACGCCCGTGGAGTGGCTCCCAGGCGTTCCGCGAACGTGTTCACTTAACAAGATTGACCGATACGTTCGCATAATAGTGTTCTTTTTAATTAGAGACATACGAATATTCTCGAAATCATAGAAATTACGAAGAAATCGTTACCACGTTATATTGTTCGATACGGAGGAAAACATTGTGCGGTGCATATACATTTTTCTTTTTGCACATGCGATTGTAGAGGAGATTTCAAGGTCATTTAATTTTTTTTTATCTGTTCGTGGATCAAACTTTTGATCTAATCGCATAGCTTGTACTAGACTAGGTGACTTTCGACGAAATCCTTTCTAAAATCTTGTAAAAACCAAGGATTATAATAGAGGGAATAAAGGGGCGTTACTTTCGCATAAGAATTCGTATGTGCAACATTTTAAGAAACGTTCCAAGTTAAATCTGGTCGGTTCGATACCGATTATGTCGTGATAATAACAACCTTGAAATTCCTTTCCATTCCTTTTCATGTTAAACGATTTTTATTATAACATCCCCTCCCTAGAAAAATATCTATATATGTAAACGTTAACATAATACACCGAGGTGTGTAAGTTCCTTTCGAATTGCATCGGGTACAAAATTGTAGCTTACACAGTGTCGCAAGAATAATGAACTTTTTGTAGCATCGATCGTGTATTAACAACTTGCATCCAGTTCCATCGCACTGGTCCTCTTCTTGCGAAACATAAACGCAATCGGTTTCGTAATTTTCTTTTCGTCGGGACATCGAAAGGAGTCAATTCGGACGCGTTCGAAGAAAATTTTGTTCACATGTAACGTCGATCGCGTATTAACACTTTACCGACCGGAAGCCTATTAATAGGACTTTCAATAATTGCACTGTAACAAAATGAAACTTAAAAATTGTTTTTATATTGTAATTTTTAACGAAATTACTAGGCAACGTTACTGAGGCTGCTCGGTTGATTTGCAATAAAAATGGCTGTCAGCGTTGAGAGATCCATTAAAAACTTTTCAGTCATGAACCATGGACCTTGAAGAATTCTAAAATAATGGCCGGACGGTAAAGTGTTAACTACTTGCATCTAGTTCCATCGCACTAGGTCCTCTTCTTGCGAAACATAAACGCAATCGGTGACGTAATTTTTTTTTCTGTTCGGACATCGAAAGGAGAAAATTCGGACGCGTTCGAAGAAAATTTTGTTCGCCTGTAACGTCGGTCGTGTATTAACAACTTGCACCTAGTTCCATCGCACTAGGTCCTCTTCTTGCGAAACATAAGTGCAATCGGTGACGTAATTTTTTTTTCTGTCGGGACATCGAAAGCAGACGATGCGGACGCGTTCGAAGGAAATTTTGTTCACCAAAATGTCGGAGGTGTGTGCGTGCATCGAGCAGTGAGAATGTGTCGCGTGAAAAGATTTCAACCGTTCGTCAGGATACTTATATTTAGATCAGAGTCTACGAATATAATTTCCATTTTATCCCCGCCGCGCCATAGGTTCGGAGAGGGTCGTGGCAAAGACCGCGCGAAGGGACCGTTCGAATTTTCAAACGCGTCAGCAGTTATGCGCTCGTTGTCGCTTATCATTGCGCTTTGCGATTGATTTTTCTTTTTTTAATGCGTATTATAATGGACCTCGGGCTCAGCACCCGTCGTTTATATTCTTAGCGCGTGTACCTTGTTTATTGAAATGTAAACTTAACCTCCATTCTCTAACACGGTGAATGTTTTCATCCGCTCTGTTTTGCCGTCGCTCGCAAACCAGACGAGAAGAATGCTTACGTTTAACCCTGGGAGCGCGCCGTCTATTTTTGGCCCTTCAGCGTGTACCATAGAATAACGCAACGATAGTAACGCCATGCAAATCGTAAATACACGATCGTGTACGGTTTTCTTTTTCTTCCTCTATATTTTTTTCGAAATTCTCGTCCCAACGTTTCCATGAACGTGTAACGGTTTGATACATTCCCTTTAATTCTTCTCGGCGCGATCCAATATGTGCGCAATTGGGGTTTAAACGCTATTCTTATAGGATAGAAGAGTATTTTTAAAATCGCGATAGGGGGACAAGAATACACCGGGGCTAGGTCAGTCAATGTTTCGCATAGGCGAGGAACTATGACAATTTAACCCTTAACTGTCGATTTATATATTTTCTTTTTCTTGTAATACTTCGCCTCTCATGCAATAAAATATTAAATTGAATTTAGAAGCAACATTAAACAGGCGAGGTATTATGACAATTTAACCCTTAACTGTCGATTTAAATTTTCTTTTACTTCTTGTAATACTTTGCCTTTGATGCAATATAATATTAAATTAAATTCAGAGGTAACATTAACACTAAATCTACCGAGCAGTAAACTTGGCTAATGTATATTGTTCTAAAAAAATGACAAGAACTAATTTATTTTGATTTTGTGCAATTTTTATTACAATGTATATTGGAATAGAAAAATCCATCGAATCAATTTCTGCGAAAACAATTTTATAACGTCAGTAATTGTAAAATGGAAAATCTGGAAAGGTTCATTTGACCCCTTATGGTAGGTTTAGTGTTAAACAGGCGAGAGACTATGACAATTCAACCCTTAACCGTCGATTTATATATTTTCTTCTTCTTCTTCTTGTAATACTTCGCCTCTGATGCAATGGAATATTAAATTAATTTCAGAAGCAACATTACAATGGGCGAGGGACTATGACAATTTAATCTTTAACTGTCGATTTATATATTTTTTTTCTTTTTGTAATACTTCGCCTTCGATGCAATAGAATATTAAATTAAATTTAGAAGTAACATTATCCTTGTCATTGAATAGTACCGTGATGATGTAATTACAACACGATGGACAGTTCGATCAATTCTAACCAGTTCGAATATGATCATATTGTTCGAACAGTTTGAATTAGCCGAAATTCAAGCTTTACTTTGTACCAAATATTTCCAACCACCTAAATGTTATTCTTATCAACAATTATTCATTGTGAATCATCTATCAATACCAAGACTATAAATTAATCAAGTAAATAACTGAGAATCAATGTTCACGAATCACCTTGACATATCCAGAACTATTTCTGATAAGGGTGATATTCGACCAGCTTTATTTGGTACAATTTGAAGGTTATACGTTAGAATAGCCGGCTGCACCAGTTGCCATGGCGAAACCATTCGACATTTAAGGGTTAATATTTAATTTTCCGGGCCAAGATTAATCCGATAAAACAACTGGCATCTGGAGGACGCTTTAAAAATTTCAGTTCCGTTTCAGCGATAGGGGGTTGGCGGCAAGAGGGAGGGACAGGGACAGTAGTGTAAATATCTGTCGGTATCCTCTACGTATTGTTCAAGATAGCAAGCACACGACTGCGCCGATCGATTCCGAATACGTTTTTTGCCAAGTCCGTTATTCTATCCTCTCTGTGCGATGCGAGGCGAAGACACGGAACGGTTTCGTGTGCTTCGATCGGGTCTGGCAAGCTATCTTTCTTACACGTTATCCTGCCGATACACTAGCGGCGCTAGTGACCCTCGCGAACTAACTAGGCCAACGGGTTTTCTTGGTGATTTCAGTTCTATCGGCTACGAAAATTACTTTATGCATCACCGAAATAAATTCATTAGAGTATCTTTAGTTGATTACATAACGGTGGACACCGGCCGAACCGGCTGAAACTTTTGTCCGCCTTTCTGTATTCTAGGTCTCGGCTAGGTCTAGGTTAGAACTGGTTTCGAATCGCGGGTACCAGTATGCAGATAGCCAGTACTCAATGGGCGAGTTCTTCGATTATTCGCATCATGTTGACTCTTTATTAGCAGCCGAGCTGTTTCGCCTAACTGAGGTATTCGCGTCGTTGCTCCCAGCAACGTGGGACCTTGCCTGAGTGTTTTCATTAAGGGCGCGGGTACTCGACTCGAAATCCTAAAAGTTTGCGAACTTTCGCCGTACATGTTCGCGGATCTGTGATTTCGGGCACGACCGAAATTTTCACAATTCGAGTTTATTATGGATCTCGTTGTTCGATCGCAGGGACCATTTTGGTAAATTTTACCAAATCTGTGTCTACATATTGTTTTTTCCGAGCTCTGTCGGAGAATGGAAATCTGTGAACCTTTTCTGGATTAGATGTATTCGGTTGAAGATTTGGGTGAACCTCTAGCATTCGAGTGGCGACTCTGAGGCGATACGAAAAATTGCCCCACTTTATTTGAGACAGTATTATCTCTTTGCACCCGAAGCTGTTTTAACTAGAAAACCAAAGTATTTCTTTTGACGTAGGAAATTTTCATTCTACATGAATTATTTCATTTTATGTATATGGAGCGTTTTACTATTACTCGTCCTTACAACCGTTCAATTTTTATCTATCTTTTAGATATAACGATAGTGATGTTAAAATTGTTTAAACTAATAGTGTACCAATTTTTCGTGGCGTCTCAGAATCGTCACTTGAGTGCTAAGGATTTTTAATACTATTAACTGCAGAGTCATTGGTAGAATGTATAAAACGTTCTTTCCATTTTTGAGCATTTGTTTATATTAACTTTAATACTGTAACTATTGAGTCATTAGTAGAATATATAAATATAATGTTTTTAAAATTGTCAAATTTTTATCGATTCCTTAGATATAAAGATGACGATGTTAGAATTGTTTTAAATAATGTATGCCAATTTTTCGTGACGCCTCAGAGTCGCCACTTGTGTGCTAAGGGTTAACATCTTTATATCTAAGAAATTGATAAAAATTATTGTGGATCTCGTCATTTGATCGCAGTGACGATTTAAATTTAAGTGAATTTGTATATACATATCGTTTTTCCCGAGTTCTGTTGGAAAGTAGAAACCTATGAACCTCTGGGGATTAGATATATTCGGTTGAAGATTTGGGTTAAACTTTAGCACTCGAGTGGCGACTCTGAGACGCTACGAAAAATTGCCCCACTATTATGTAAAACAATATTAACATGTTTATGTTTAAGAAATTGAAATCATTTAATAGTTGTAAGGACGAGTAACAGTAAAAAGCCCCATATACGTAAAGTGTAATAACAAATGTAGAACGATAATATCCTATGTTAGAAGAACCGTTTAGGTTTTCTAGTTGAAACAGCTTCGACTCAAAGGATTAATATAGTTTTCAAATCCCGGCAGCATTAATCGACACAGAGTTCTGTCCCCTCCTGAACGATAGCAACTTAGCAACTCGTCGCGTAACGATAAACGATAATTGTAAAACATTCTTTTACTTGAAGTACAAGTAGTGTGACTCGCCGCCAAAGGGTTAAAGGGAAATCTGTTAGAGATAAATACACCGATTAATTTCCCAACTCGAGTTTCGGGTACTCGAGAGTTTCCTCCACGATCGAAGCCAGTAATCTAGGGTGCTCGTATATTTTTATCCCTCGCAGAACTTTTGTTCCTTCTTGGAGCATATTCTCTACTTTTTCTATTCTTTTTCGTAATTTCACTTGCCATTTGCTTCGAGCATGATGATAAGCAACTTGGCAACTCGTCGCTTAACGAGAAACGCAAACATTCGTTTACGTGAACTACTGTTACTCGCCGTCAAGGGAAATTTGTTATCGACAAATATGCGGATTAATTTTTCAACTAGAGTTTCTTCGGGTACTTAAGAATTTCCGCCACGATCGAAGCCAGCAATCTGGGGTGCTCGCATATTTTTATCCCTCGCAGAACTTTTGTTCGTTCTTGGAGCATTTTCTCTACTTTTTTTGTTCTTCATCGTAATTTCACTCGACATTTGCTTCGAGCACGATGATCAGCAACATTCTTTTACTTGAAATACTGTGACTCGCTGCCAGAGTATTAAAGGAACACTTGTTATAGATAAATATACCGATTAATTTCTTAACTCGAGTTTCTTCGGGTACTTAACCAGTTAACTGTGGCGACCTCTGTTCAGGCCGCGAATCTATATGTGTCGTGAAAATCAAGCGAAGCAGTTCCACCCACTGCACATGGGAATGTACGAATCCATCTTAAATTATTTATACTTTTTATTTGTTCGTTTTATTCCGTCTTGACCTCCAAATGTTCTAAACCCATTGAAATTTAGTAATATGTGGACCGTTTATTTTGAAAGTGGTGTAAGTCCTTTTTTAAAAAAATGAGGTACGAAGTAATTTATGCTTAATTTAGTGTCAACTTTTTGTTTATAACTAGTTAGTATTTAATATCTTAAAAAAATACCTATGCTTTGTTCAATTTAAAATTGGCGGCCGGTAAAAAAAATTGCGTAACCATTGATTATGAAAGTGGTGTAAGTTCAATTTCCATAGACAGAAAAAATGGCATTACGAAAAATGAATTTCCTGTACACACCACAGGATTATTATGACGTTATAAACCAATGTAGACGAGACAATTTCGTTTCAACAAAAAATCTACAAAACGCAATTAAAAAACAGATAAGAAGAAACACTAATGGAGAAAAAGTAAATTGGTTGCAAATATGTTGGATGGGATTTTATATAAAACATCAATGGAGGACACAGAATTTAAGACTCTAAATTTATCACCTACATGTCGGGGAAGACCGCCAAAATTTGAAAAAATCGCCCTGGTGCCTTTGTATCTCGATGCCAGGCCTATTACATACGAAAAATATAAGGATATGCAGCAGCTATTACCTTGTATACCTCCTGTGCATCATGAATATTTCAAAACACTGCCACACGAAGAGCATAAATAATTAATAATACCAATATCTTGTGTTAAGTTTAACAATATATAAATATAATTAACGTTCAAAATAAAAAATACTAATTCTATTTTATTTCTTGTTATTATTTATAAACAAAATTGGATTAATATGAAATATATTTTAAATGATATTTGTTATTTCAAAATTGGAATTAAATGATATTTACAATTGACTAATTATGAAAGTGGTGTAAGTCCATTTGCAGCCTGGAAATATATATTATTTTAGTTAAATTCGCCTAAAAGAAATTTATATAATCAAATTATATATTGATAAATTAGTACAAACATTCCCAGACTTCGCATAATTAACCTATATTTTTTAATTATCAGATCTGCTAACATTTAATTTTCTCGAAACAGAAAAAAATGGACTTGCACCACTTTCAAAATAAACGGTCCATATCTTAATTTTCGCTAAAATTACAACAGCTAATGTTAACTAAATTTTAAGCATGACGAGTATACTCGTCATGACACAAAATACTATAATTTCTTCATGACGAGTATACTCGTCGAACACAACTAACTGGTTAAGAGTTTCCGCCACGATCGAAGCTAGTAATCTTGGATGCTCGCAGAAACTTTTGTTTCTTTTCGGAGCATCTTTCTGCAAACAGGAAACGATAGCGGTTTACCATGCGCTATTCATTCGAGGAGCGATAGTGCGCGAATGATCGAAAAATTACGGCGGTATCACCGGGGGTTGTTTGACATGCCGCATCATCGAGATAGCACAGAGCAAGTTGTTATGGTGAATCACTGCTGTGGCCGATGCCCGACCTTTGTTACCGCTGTAGACAAATACTGCTGTGCCGTATGTCGACTCGTGTGCACGTTATTGTGTCGCGACGTTGTAATTTTACCGATTCGTCATCGAAACGGTCGGCTCGCTCAAGATCGCGTGCCGTCGTCCTCATCGATTTACCGTTCATTGGGAACCGAACCATAATCCGACCAGCTCGAAGCTCGTTTGATTGTTCTCAATACGCATGTTTTCCGTCGCCATTTTACTTTGTCTCGAACAGATAAGGTAATCGCCTCAAAAGCGATTATTTCACTTTCAATTTAAAAGAAGTTTCGATTGAAGTTCTTGTGTAAGTCGCGATAAGAATTCGTGTAAGTATAATGCGCTTTTCAGGCAGGAAATATGTCTAGAAGAAGTTCCAAACAGATAACTAGGAAAATTATTGTCTCGTTAGAAAGTCTCTCTAAATCATTTAATTATTAGAAGTGATTAGAAATGTTTTAACACATTGAGCACCGAACCCGCGATTGTGCGGGTTTTGTAAGTCTGTCGCTTGAATTGAATCTGAAAGTTTGAACGATTTTGTTTCTATTAAATTGTCCATGACGAATATTCAATCAAAATGTACTATGTTACGAAAATGTATAAGGTTTTAAATATTTTCTTTAGCTACTCATTGTTCAGAAATAAGCGAGTGAGTTCACTATTAATTAAATGGCTCATATGTCGCCGGTGCTCAATGCGTTAGGAGATTCTTGGAGCTTGACTAAGTCGAGAACGATTGCTCGGTAGTTCTTGGTACAAGTAATATTCGAATAGGTAGAAGTATCCGAAGCGATTCCCAGCTCGAACGCTTTGGACATTTTAATTTTTACAGCACAAAAACAGCACAGCATATGTTTTCGTTCAGTATGTTTATAGAGGGTGTTTCAAAACAGTAGTTTTTAACATTAGAACTACCAAACCAGTCATTTTGTCTGGTCCCTAGTTTTTCTTTCGCAATTATTGAAGTTATAAAAATGTTTTATAACAACATTATAAATGAGTCATTTATAAATCATTATAAATGACGTTACAGTCTCGTTATTATTACAAAGCAATGTATATCGTTGGATTTATTGTTCGATAGTTCCAGTGTTAAAAGAACGATACTATGCACCATGAAAAAGAAGAAGCTGTTTCGTAGAACACCCTGTATAATTAAGATATAATCAGTGTTATCCGTACATAGATGCAGTCGGTCAGCCACTTCTAGGGAAGGATCGCGTACCTTTTGCAGGTCTTCAAAATCAAAAACGAAAATCTGAATACTAAAAGGAGGTTCGAACCATCGAGTTAAAGAAAATCAACTTCCAGAAAAATTATCACCAAATAGAAAATACAGTAGAAAATATCTCAAATGCCAGAGGCAATCCTTCCCTGGCAATCTGGTGATTCGAACTGCTTCCATCGGTGACGTGTCGAGTGATGGTCGTAATGCATGCTGACTTTATGTGTTATTTATGTAACAATGTCGCGCCGGTTTCTTCTCACCGGATAAATTGTATCGTAGTTACATGTAATTGTGATGGTGTATCAAGTGCAAACAGGTATCGATGTTCACGTAGGGGGCACATTGAATGTTGGATATCGTTTACACCCGTCATGAACACGCCCGAGAGTCTCGGCAAATACCTGTTCCAAAAAAAAGAAGAGAGAGAGAGAAAGAGAAAGATAAAGAACGTTCTAATGAATTTGTATTCACAGCGGATTTCGAACGAGGCTTCTGCATTCGTCGAAGGTCGATTTATCACGAGGAAATCTCGTCTTCTTTCCGAGAAACACGTAGTCGGCTATTCCGATGCTGTGGTTTTCGCAGAAACACGCACGTGGCGAAAAAGATGGCGGCGGAGTGAACGTCGTTGTTCGACCACTCGGTTGTTTATTCGACGGTTCTCGTTGGCCAACGATCGCCGCGATCGCTAATTTACGACTAACGAGCATTTATTTGCTAATTTATTACATGTATTACGGGGTCCACGCGTACTCCCGTAGAGAGGTCGTTCGAGTGAAACCGCCAGTCTAAAATCAAGTTTCGCAAAGCATTTAATTTATTGCATCATGTACGTTACGAAAGAATTTCACGGATTTTATGAATAATAATGATCCTGTACACGTTCACGTGTACACAGGCACAAGTATGGTAGATAGCATTAAAATATGCAACGTAAATAGCAAACGGATAAAACTTTCCGAAGCCGAGGCGAGAGTTTCTCGCGAATTTCCCATAAAAATGTGCATTTTTCGCGAACGTATCTGCACTGTCAAAAAATTCGTATAGCGTCATACGTATATATAGTTTTTGGTCGGGACACCTTTTAGCTGTAATAAATCGCGCGTGTATCGTTGGCAATGGATGTATCTTCGTTGCCACGTATCCACTATGACTCTTCGGAATGACGTAAGGGAACTAGGATCTCTTTATTGACTAGCTGACGTAAACACGCGCAGCACGTTGGCCCGTGTTTAAACCTCGTTTTCAGCTCGAGAACAATGAATCAGGCCCTGGGCGAATTGAAAAAGAATCGTTTTATATATTTCGTCGGCCATTTGAATTTCCGATCGTTCGTAAATTTCGTTGGCCGTGTGGCTGGATAAAAGCGGATGTTACGCGTTGAAGACGAATACGTTGACCGCATCTTTGCACGGCATCAACGATGCGGTCGCAAGTATCAACCCTTTGCGGACGAGGATTTTTGAAAGTATTGGAAATATTCTCGCCAGAAAGCTAAATTTTCTAGTAATCCTTGCAGTTCTGAGTGGACATTAAAATGTATACCGATCTTATGTTATTACAATAATTAAATTATGCTTGTTGCAATTTTAACCCTTTTCATCCCAAGCAATTTTAATTTCTAACTCGAGACACTTATTTGTCCTAGAATTATTCCATTGCATGAGGTTCATTTCTTTTCGTGCATATCAAAGGCTATGGCCAGGTTTGGAGGTGATTTTCGTCCCCGACAGTATTTTGATAGAGCTTGGAATATGTGATAGCCTACACAGAAAGACCCCCGTCTGCAAAGTTTCAGCCCCATATCTCATCTGTAAGGGTAGTTATTGAGAAAAATAAAAAAGAAACGATTTCTTGGCCTATTTTCCTTATTTATTAATTAACTAATTAATTAAAAATTCTGAAAAAATTTTGACACATTTCGGATACTATGCCACATGTTAGGTATTATTTTCAGATTTCTCCGTTGTAAACTTTGGTTGTAAACAACGGAAAACATTAAAAAATACCGATTTCATATAGCAATCTTAAGTTGAACACCGCAGATTTAATTTAGCAATGAGGTATAATTGTAAGAATTATGCTCAATTTTTTTCAAATTCCTGAGAGGGGAGTCAGCGTGGTCAAAAATAATAAAAACCACTTTTTCGGCGTTTTTTTAAAGTTATATTCATGTTTTCTGAATATAAAAAATGTATTATGTAATATTGAACGTTCCTGCGTTTAAAAAAAAATGTTCCAGATTTTTAAAGTTACGTGCTGTAAAAAATTAAAATCACATTATATACAGATGAGATATGGGGCTGAAACTTTGCAGACGGGGGTCCTTTTGGGTAGGCTATCACATATTCCAAGCTCGATCAAAATACCGTCGGGGGCGAAAATCACCTCCAAACCCGGCCATAGCCTTTGTTACTATTAATCGTACGTGCAACACTTCAATTATTATTACATTCTTAACCTCTTGACGTGCAATGATGTCTGTTAGATGTCATCCATTTTATGTGCTGTTGTAGTCTGTGACGTCTCCGAGACGTCAACAGCTGTCTTTGGCGGACGCTGAAAATCGTTCATCGATTTCAATTCGATTCGAGTACCAAGGGATATAAAAAATTTTCTTTTATCTTCTTGTCATAGCTGTTTATAATGCTGGTGTTCCGTATTCTAAGTTGCCTAATTCAACAAACCAATCGAGTGTAGATTTTCAATTGAATATCGCAGAAGATATGCTACACAATTTGTCACTTCAAAGTGAGTACCCAACTCGATTATAGGCAGAACATTGGGCACATTTTTCAGAACATATAGCTTCCACTAACTAAAGAATAATGTAAGAAGCGAAACAACTTGGCAGTATAAAAAATGTCTAGCTGTATCATACTTTACAGAATTATTAATTTATTATTTTATAATGTTACTTAATTACTGCCCATTAACATTATATATCAACCTGATTAAATATTATATAGCAATGTAAATTTCGAAATAAAATATTCCGTTTCCGAGCGTGCATATATAACTGTTCAGTTGAGCCAGTTAAATAGTATTCTTCGGACGCGTCAAATTTCATTTTATTTGTATGTCGAGGGGTTAAATACGAACATTGTAATGTAAAAATTGTTTCGTATAATAGCGTGCCAATTTTTAATGTCGCCTCAGAGGAATCATTGGAGTGCTAAGGGTTAACACGTTAAACGCTATGTCGGTCCCTGGGGACTGGCGGTAATCACATTTTCAAATTAATATGTTATATATAATTCGTATAATGTTAAGAAATATTCACAATTTCAATCAAACATATTAACACTTTAACTGCCTAACTAACGACCTCAAAAAATCCACAAAATCAAAGTAATTTATTTAACGAAGCAACAATTGAAAACTTAAAATGTATGACACAATGTTATCCTTCAACTTTCTTCTATTCTCCAGATCTCAACTAAATTTAGTGCAACGAATATATTAATGTACAAATTTATTTTTAAACTTGGCCAAATAATTCTGTCACCCATATATGTATGTTATATATAGGTGACATGGCAGTCAAAGTGTTAAAACAGAAAAGCACTAATGGGGTAAACGAGTCTTTTTTTATGCACAGTTGTATTCTTTCCGTTTAAAGGTAAACAAAATGGCTCCGCGTTCAACGTATTGACCCCTTGGTCTACGATTTATTTTTTGATAACAGTGCCTAGATTTTTTTTGTACTCTGCGAAACGAAAGAAAAAACAGTTCAATTTGTAGTTACCGCGTGCGTAGTTATTCTCCGCCGATTGTATGCAATCAAAGATTAAATAGAATGTTATTTCGGTTTAAAGAAAATTAACCCCTTGGCCTACGACTTATTTTACAGTAACAGTGACTAGGCTTTCTTTGTCTTTCACAAAACGACAAAAAAATTTCCTCATCTGATTGTTGTGTAAGTACATCCACCAATTGTCTTCGAAATGACGCGACTGGTATATTTTTTTCCGTTACCTCTTCAAACATGAATTTATAATAACAGTATTTAAAAGAAGCTCGGAAGCTAATTTTTTATACCATTTTGTAGTCCTTCTTGAGGGACTGCTACAGGCACTCATGTGGTCTGATAAGTTAATCGAGGTTTATTGTATTCAACGATGATTTTTCACCATTTTCTACCATTTCACTTGAATATTTTAGAAGTTGAAACAAAGTATCAAATATCCCCCAAGCACTCGCCGTTATGTGCTCAAGTGCGTTAAGGCGCCGGGTTCAACGTGTTAAAATTGGACCAAACGTCTTGACTTTTCCTCAGCAATTAGACGCATCGATTTACTAAATGATATGTGAAAAAGATTTTGAAAAAGTTATAATTGGTACGAGTTACATGACAAATAAAAGGGATTTTTTAAATAGCTTTTATTTGAGCTACGTACTAAAAATTAAAAAATCTTGTAGACCTATAAAAGTTATGCACATGCAGAAACATTCGTTGAAATCGACTGACGTACAAACACAAGCTATAAACGATTGAAGATGGTGAATATCGCAATTTTTCACGATTCTTGGGTCAGTTTCTGCTTAACTCCTTGACCTACGATTTATATTATGATAACAGTAACTGGATTCTTTTTGTCCTCCGCAGAACGACAAGTAGAAAAGGTAAATTTGTAGTTACCGCGTGCGTAGTTATTCTCCAATGACCGTATACGATCAACAATTAAATAAAATTTTATTTCCGTTTAAAGAAAATTAGGGAAATACGTGTTTACAAGATTCAGTTCGAAATCTTGATCACGAGTCTGACTCATTGTTGTAAGGCTAGAGGTTAAGGAAACACATGTTTAAAAAATTCTGTTCGAAATCTTGATCACAAGTCTGACTCGTTGTTGTAGGACAAGGGGTTAAGGATTGAATGCGCGAACCTAATGTCGGCAGAATGACGACACTCGTCCTCAAAGGGTTAAAGTCTACGTGTTTATTCACTCGGCCTGGCTTTTACGAAAAGAAAGATAACTGTTAAGAGTTACGAGAATTTGTTGGGTCCTCCAAAGATAAGATTGTCGAAGAGAATATTGTTAAGACCATTCGCTGCTCTCTCGGAGGGTGAAAACGGGGTGATCGAAGGCCAGAAACCATGGTACGACCCCACCTTTTTACGAAGATAAAACATCAATTTCGCAGAGTGCTTTTTACCAGACCGCCCACCTTGCGCTGAAAGGGAGTTATGCGCACGTAAGTTGGTCGAATGTTTCCAGCATACTCGGTCTGAAAACCACGGATGGCGTGAACGAAAAATTAAGTTTTCTGCCTTTGTGCAGAATGTCTTTCCTGTTACATGTACTCACATCTCTATTTATCATTTTCCGCGTGACGATTAGTCGAGGAATCTTCCAGCAAAGTAAAAGTTTTCCACGTCGATCATCAAGAACGGAAGTTTAACGATACCGTGATCTTTTCTACATTAGTTTCGACGAGGCGTTGAATAATCTAACGGTGCTGCGATTTACTTATTCATTGTTCTCATAATTGCGCGAAGTTCACAGTGACCAGCAACGTCTAACCATTATCCTGCAATTGACTTTGTCGATTGTGAATCGTTGGCGCGACATTGAACCGTCGACGTCGTTAACGAGAGGCATTCTGCCATTGAAAATGGTCACTTTTACAATTAAACAAAATGTACACCTAGAAAGGAGAGATCTAGTCGTCTTATCCCGAATCAGAACAGGCTTCGCTAAGGGAACGCACTTGTTCCTGTTGACAAAGGATCCAGTACCAATGCACGAAACATGCAACGTACCTGCGTCGATCGACCATCTTGCATTAGCTCGTCCAAAACGTAACGCATTGCGTGAAAAAAGACAAAATAGGAAAGACACTGGAAGATAACCTTGACGAAGATAAAATACAAGAATATCCAGAATTCATTAACCCCTTGGCATACAATGACATCTATTAGACGTCATCCGTTTCATGCGCCATTGTAGTTTTTGACGTCTCGAAGACATCAAGAGCTGCCTCTGGCGGACGCAGAAATTCGTGCATCGATTTCGATTCAATTCGAATACCAAGGGATATAAAAAAATGTTCTTTTATCTGCTTGACATAGCTGTTTATAATGCTTATGTTCTGTATTATAAGTTGCCTAATTCAACAAAATAATCGATTGTAGATTTTCGATCGAATATCGCAGAAGATATACTACACAATTTGTCGCTTCTTAATTACTCGACAAGCGGCAAACCGTTGCGAAGTGAGTACCCAACTCAATTACAGGCAAAACAGTCAGCACATTTTCCAGAACATATATCTTCCACTAACAAAAAAGAACATCCTGCAAAGAGATGCCACGTGTGTGTAAACAATAATGTAAGAAGCGAAACAACTTGGTAGTATAAAAAATATCTAGCTCCTTTACATATATCAAAATGCTTTGAAATGTATCATACTTTACAGAATTATTAATTTATTATTTCAAATTCCATTTTATTTGTACGTCAAGGAGTTAACACCTTCCGTGGCGGATCGTTTTTTGAAGACTTTCCATTCAGGCCGCGTGGGGCGTATACGATCCACACTTTTACGATTAACCCTTTGAACTCCGAGCAATTTTAATTCCAAAATCTGAACATTTTTTGTCATACAATGATTCCATTGTTCATGGTTCATTTTCTTTCATAAATATAAAGTTTATTACTATCCCTTGTATATGCAACATTTCAATTTTTACCGATTTATTAATCCTTATCACTTCAATGGCTCCTATAAAGCGACACTAAAAATTGCCATACTATCATTCAAAACAACTATTATATACTATCATGTTTGCATTTAAGAAATTGACGAAAATTGAAGTGTTGTACGTACGAATAATAGTAATAAATTTTATATGCACGAAAGGAGATGAACCACGTATAGTGTAACTATTCTAGGTAAAAAAATGTCTCGATTTTGGAATTAAAATTGCTTGGAGTGCAAAGGGTCAAATGCAAATGTAGTGAAGTAAAAATTGTTTTGAATAATAGTTTGACAATTTGTAGTGTCGCCTGAGAGGAGCCATTGGAGTGTTAAGGGTTAAATAAGACATAAAATCTCTGCTGTTTCAACAAAAGACAATTGGAAAAATGTGAACACCCCACGTTATAATAAATGCAGTATACATAATATTAAGATGTCTATATTTGACTCTATGATAAATTTGTAGAAAGTTCTTCGCTTTTCAATTAGAACTGCAAGCGGTCTGAACGGAAAGTTACAGCGGGGATCGTATATGCCCCACGCGGCACGGAACGTGTTAAAGAATTCGAAATCCGGAAAATTATAATATTGGATAGTCAGAAAAGTATTGAAAGATATTTGTAATTTTTTTATTAAATGTTTCTTTTATTCAAAATTAATTTAATTTAAGTATATATTGGCCATTATTATCTATGATCTTTTGCCATTTATGTGGTAGAGCCCATCGGAATAGAACTTCTGTGGTTTATCGGCTAAAAACTTGGTCAAGTGATTTTCACAGTCCTTTTTTGAATACAACTTTTTACCATCAAGGTAGTTTTGCAGAGATCGGCACAAACGATGGAGCAAGGTCTGGGTTATACGGTGGATATATCAAAACTTCCCAGCCAAGCTCAAAAATGGTTCAATTTCATTACGTTTGAGCAATGGTCCATAGATGGAATCTCGATCCATCAAATTTTTCTCTGTTAAATCATGAGGCACCCAACATCGAGCTTCTTTTTGTATCCGACCTTCTGCAAATGATCCAAAACTGTTGAATGATCAATGTTTAATTCCCTAGCAATCTCATGACTGCTTACACGCTGATCTTGCTCAACCGTTTGCATTATTTCATCGACTTTTCCAGCGATTGATCGTCCAGAGCGAGGTGCATCTTTAACCCTTAACACTACGATGGCTCCTTTGAGGCGACAGTAAAAATTGCCATATCATTATTCAAAACAATTGTTAAATGACCATAATTGCATTTAATTTTATCGTTAAAAATTGAACTGTTGCATCTACAAATAACAGTAATAAATTTAATATGCAAGAAAGGAAATGAACCATGTACAATATAATTATTCTACGTAAAAGAAATGTCTTGATTTTGGAATTAAAATTGCTCGAAGTGCAAAGGGTTAATATCGAAATTTCCAGTAAAAACCACGAACTTATCCCAGACTTGTGCAGCATTTTTGCCTTTTTCGAAGTAAAATTACAAAACACAGCGAATTTTTTCACAAATTTCACTTATTTTCACACTAACATTACTTTTGATACGATTGACAAAATGCAAAACTGTCTGCATGAAAATTGTAGACTAAAATGTCACCTCTCGAATGCGCGTCAGTATGATGCAATCTGATTAGTGTTGCCCGATATGTGACACCAAAGAACATCTAGTAACAAAAATCTCTCAATACTTTTCTGACTATTCAATATAACGATACTTCGATTAAAAAAGCAGTTACACTCTCTCGTTTAGCTCGCAGAATTCTGAAAGCCTATTCTGAAAGCTGAAGGCTCGATACATAGTTTATTGTGCGAAGATATCAAAGGAACACGTGCACGGACGTAATCAATTTCACCGACTGTTCGCGTTCCTGGAACAAGAGATCCCGAGGAACAAGATCGACGTTTTTGACGCGTTTCTTTGTCAGCGAATGTTATTGGTCGCTTCTCGAGTAATTTCATCTGTTCACTGGGTTTATTGGGGCGGAAAAATTGCAACGTATTTCTATTGGAAAGCCGCGATTGGCTCTGCGGAGCCACCCTCGTGGCTGACGAGTTTATCAGACGGTGCAGTGACCGGCATATATGTGACCCGTATTTGAAATTCGTTCCATCTCGCGAGCTCCCGCGGGTAAAATTAATAATACGGGTCGAATCGATCGATCGATCGATCGATCGATCGATCGAGAGAGAGAGAGAGAGAGAGAGAGAGGGGGAGGGGGGGGGGGGGGGGGGGGGGGGGGGGGGAGGCGCGCGTATTGAAAACGGCCGCGGACATCTCGTCGGCTACTGCTAATTTTGAACGTTTACATGCCCGTCTGGTATCTGCCTGGTAAACATCGAAGAAGATAGTGATATATAACACGGTAGTAAACCTAACAGAGCGTCATAAACCATAGGTTCGAGCCCAGCGCTCGATAAAGAGTGCTCGTGCCACCGCTTCTGCACCCTCTTCGAAATTAACCTCTCCATCGTGGATTCCTAAACGCGTACAACTCGATCAACGCTAAACCCACCACCACCGGTTAAAATTATCAATTCCAAATTTTTAATTTTCTGATTGTTGAAATTACGAAGACGATTATGTAAGATACTATAGAGTAAATATATTTAACCCTTAGCACTCCAGTGGCTCCTCTGGGGGGACATTAAAAATTGGTAGAATATTACTAAAAATAATTTTTACATTGCAATGTTTGTATTTAAGAAGGTAGTAAAAATTGAAGTGTTGCTCGTACAATTAATAGTAAGAAATTTGATATGCACGAAAGGAAACGACCACGTACAATGGAATTATTGGAGGACAGAAAAATGTCTCGAGTTAGGAATTAAAATTGCTTGGAGTGCAAAGGGTTAACACTAGTACAATCGAACAATAAATCCAACGATATACATTGCTTTGTAATAATAACGAGACTGCATCTATTAAAACTTCATACAATATTTATTGTAAGGTATACGTCATTAAAGAAGTACATTTGAAAATTTCTGCTGAAATCATTTTTATAACTTCAATAATTGCGAAAGAAAAAGCTAGAGATCAGTCAAAATGACTAGTTTGGAAGTTCTAGTGTTAATAGAGCACATATGTTGCAACGAGAACCGAAGAAAGTTTAAATATATTTAATCTTGTGATTTTTATAAGGCAACGTGTACCAGTTATTTTTAAAGCTTGGTAAGTTGAATGTCGAAGGGCCAAAGATGTCCTCAAATTGAACCGCCGATATTTCGTAGCTGCACACCGAGAGAGAAAAGTAGTTACAGGGAAAAATCGAATTTATTAATCTTTGATCGATTCTCCCTATTTAACGTTAGAGAACTTAGAAGTACGTAGATTTTTTGTTGTAGCTTAAAAATGATATTGTACAAATATTTGACGGATGTTTTTCGCTATTAAAAAAATTAAAAGCAGGTTTTCTTAACGTATCTTTCTTAACCCTTTGCCTACTGGAAGCCTAGTAGCAAGATTTTCAATAATTGTGCTATATAAAAAGAGAGCTTAGACATCTTCTTTTATATTATAATTCCAAACAAAATTAACGGATGACGTTAATGGAAGCACTTTTAATTGCAATTATTACTGTCGAAGGATCCATTTAAAAGTGGACTATAAAAAATTCTGAAATAACCGTTGGTGGGTAATAAAAAGGTAACTCGTTCCTTGATTTTTCCAATTTCCATTTCGAATTCCTCGCGAGATTTCGGACTAACTTTCGTTTATGTAATAATTTCAAAAGAAATCGCTAGGACTGTGTTATTACGTTCTAAAGGGTGTCCCAGAAATGTTTGACATTCTCGAAAAAGGTGATTCACGGGGTTATTCTAAGAAACTTTTTCCTTTGCCAATTCGCAATTTGACGCTTCGTTTTCGAGTTATCCAAGAAAAACACGGACCAATCGGGACGCGGCTACGGCGCACGGATTCAGGCTCGGCCAATGGCAACGCCACACTAGGCGGGACCATTCGCTGCAGCCGCGCTCCGATTGGTTCACGTTTGTCATTAATAACTCGAAAGCGAAGTCGGGTATGAAATTTTTGCAAAGAAAAAAGTTTCTTAGAATAACCCAAGGAACTGGAACATTTTTCGAATACCCTGCTTACCACGGAAATTTAGAAAAATGTCATTTATCTCGCGTTTTTACTAACACCGGAAGTACTCGAGATGAACGTAGTTATTGGGCCATCGTTATGAGACCGTTTTTATGTGCGCGCGGCCGATTTCGATTTCGATTTCGTGGTTCGGCAACGCAGTCGCGCGATAGGCGGGAATATTTCAACCTTTGGCATTGTTAGGGCGAGGGAACGTGTTTACGAGCATTGGCTCTCTTGCTGACACTCGCTCTCCCATCTCGCATGTACACGCAATTTCAACTTGCCAAATTGTGTCCTAGATCACGGGCGTTCCAATTCCCGTGTCCTCCATCGCGCTTATGTATTTCTGCATAGAAATGCTCGAAAATTTTCGTGCTCCTCGGGAAGGCTCTCGCGGATGGCCCGACGGAATTCTCGGTGGCCCTCGGACAAAGGGCCGAGCGCTTCCGGTTCCGTTCAGCCGCAGACGTACTGGATATCGAGATTGTTCTTGTTACTAGTGCTTTATCATCTGAAGTTATTTATACGTTTTCGTCGGCGGGATTTAACAGCGGGAGATTGCTACATTCCTATAAACACCGGCGTTATAAAAATTTAAACGCTCGAGCAAGAGTCGTTGTTCGAGCTTCGAATTTCACCGAATGTATCTACCCTCTTTGAAGATTATTCTTACAAAAATCTGTTGAACGCTCGGTCTCTTTGTTTCACTTTTACCAGCGGTGATTTTTGAGTTTTTTTCAAGATCTAAGCTTTGAGATAAGTTTCTCACCTCTTTTAACCCTTTGTGGTCGTATTAACTCTTTGCACTCGAAGCTGCTTTCACTCGAAAACTTAAATATTTCTTCTAATCTATGATATTTCCATTCCACAGAATTCATTTCATCTTATGCATTTCTGTGTTTTTACTATTGCTCGTCCTAGCAACAGTTACATTTTGACGAATTTCTTAGATACAAGCATAGCAATGTAAAAATTGTTTTAAACAGTGGTGTGACAATTTTTACTGGCGCCTCAGAGTCGTCATTCGAGTGCAAAGGGTTAACTTTCTACATAGGTGTCATACTGGTCGGAATGAATTTTCGTTGGACGAATAGTATTCTTTTTTAACCCTTAGAGTACGGAATGGGGGACTTTAGGTCCCCCAAGATTAGTTTTTCTTTAATAACTTCGTAAATAATTTCTTTCTCTCTTTTTCCCTTTAGGTAGTCGAGTTTTATTTTAAATCCTGTATAAAAACTTATTAGTGGCAATCTATTATTAATATATTTATAATTATAAGTTTATTTTATGTCAATACATGAAATGTTTGAAAGTGGGTAGTATTTTATTTGTTTATTAAAAATAAATGCTGTAAATTTAATTAAATAATCGTTTTTTAATTTACTAACAGTCTTTGTAATATTAATATGCCAACTTATAAACAAAAAAAAACAATTTTTGTGTGGAGGACTTCAGTGACCCCTCTCCGTCCTTTATGTTACAAAATAGACTCCGTACTCTAAGGGTTAAACTTTAGATATATGTAACACATTAATATGTTTTCATATTATATAAAAATTATATTTCATAGTTCTCCATCATGTGGTATCTTTCAAAGCAGTCTCTAAAATCAATTATACCACTATTCTCATTTTAATTATTTTCTTCTACTTCGCTATAGCTGAAATTTTCTAATCGCATCGTTCGTCGCTTCAGTGGAACTACATATGTCACTATCAGATTCACTGATATAAATATTTTTAAAATAACCGTTATCACTTTCTATATCAAAGTCAGTGTTCAAAGAGTCAAAATAAAGTTCGTCATTGCTGCTTTCAATTTCACGGTAAACTACTTTCGATAACTTTCTTTTTGCCATTTTAGAGTACTATTTTTAAAATATTTTACGAAGCGCAAATGGCTAATCACGCTTAAACGCAATTTGTTAAATATTATTTCGGATTCTACGTATCTCCGAATTTTGTCGTCTGAAGGTCAGTATAGTTCGTTAACATATTAACTACCAAACTAATAACTTCAATAATTCCACAAAATCAAAGTAATTTATTTAACGAATCAACCATTGAAAACTTAAAATGTACGACACAATGTTACCTTTCGATCTCGTTCTATTCTCTAGATCTTAACTAAATATAGTGCAACTTATATGTTAATGTACAAATTTATTTTTAAACATGGGCAAGTAACTCCGTCACCCGTATATGGGTGACATGGCAGTCAAAGTGTTAATGTGGTGGCTGAAAGCAGACCTGGACGACTGGAACGGTAAAAAAGTTTTGGTGGCTGAGAGTAGACATACGACCGTAAATGGTTAACTGCGATCGCAGTTGAATATGAATCAACGGTTATTTCTTTTTTAGGATTATTATATGAAAAAAAATTATTAAGTTTCTTTTAGATATAGCACAATCATAAAAATAGCTTTCGGATGGATAAACTGTTAACATTACAGGAGGAAATATCGAAATGGCCAGAATTCCTCGATGTTGTGGTTATGAAAGAGTTAGCGAGATAAATAATAAGTAGACTTGCAGAAAAGAAGATATTTCTTCTGTTAATCATTTAAAAATATTAAAAATGAAGTAACAGCATTCGCATATTTGTTTAATGTCTATTTACTTCTGCGTATGGCCTACTATGTTAAAACCCTTAGCACTCCAATGGCTCCCCTGAGGGGACATTAAAAATTGTCAGACAATTATTTAAAATAATTTTTACATAACAATGTTTGTATTTAAGAAGTTAGTAAAAATTGAAGTGTTGCACGTACGAGTAACCCTTTGCACTTGAAGCCGTTTTAACTAGAAAACCAAAGCATTTCTTTTGACCTAAGATATGTTCATTCTACATGAACACCTTGTGTATATGGAGATTTTCTTCACTGTTACTCGCCCTTGCAACCGTTAAATTTTTATCAATTTCTCATATATAAAGATAGCGATGCTAAAATTGTTTTAAATAATACTCGAGTGCTAAGGGTTAATAGTAACAACTTTAACACATTAACTGCCCAACTGAAAACCTCAAAAATTCCACAAAATTAAAGTAATTTATTTAATGAGGCAGCGATTGGAAACTTTAAATGTTTGGTACAGAGTTATCCTTCAACCTTCTTGTATTCTTCAGATATTAACCAAATTGAATGTAACGAATATATTAACGTACAAATTTATTTTTAAATATGAACAAATAATTCTGTCACCCATATATGGGTGACATGGCAGTCAAACTGTTAATACGCGCGAAAGGAAACGAACCACGAAGAATGGAATTATTGGAGGACAGAAAAATGTCTCGAGTTAGGAATTAAAATTGAAATGTAAAGGGTTAATGTTACAAATTCGTAATATCCATGGTCTAATAATTAGCAGGATGGTGCTCTTTTAGAGAAGCAGAAAGGATAGCATGCTTTTTAGAAGAATAATATCGAGGCAGGTGGAAATATTGGATAGTCGAAAAAGTATTGAGAGATTTTTGGCATTTTTTGATTAAATGTTTCTTTTATTCAAAATGAATTTTATTCAAGTATACAGGGTGGTTGGTAACTGATGGTACAAGCGAAAAGGGGGTGATTCTACATGAAAAAATAAGTTGAAAATATAGAATAAAAATTTTTCGTTTGAGGCTTTGTTTTCGAGAATATCGACTTCGAATTTTCGATTTTTAAAACAATCGAATACGTTAGAAAGTGTTCATAGAAATTTAATTAGAAGAGCAGAAGTATGTGTTCGGCAGAATGGGCAACATTTTCAGCAATTTTTGTAATAATAACCTTTGTGATTACTTCGTAATTTACGTGTCGTTGAGACAACGATCTACAGTGAGATCCGTTATAACGAGACATGACCAAGTGCACGCGTACTTTGCGAAAATTCAAAGTCGATTTTCTGGAAAACAAAGCCTCAAACGAAAAATTGTTATTCTATATTTTCGACTTATTTTTTCATGTAGAATCACCCCCTTTTCGCTTGTACCACCAGTTACCAACCACCCTGTATATTCACCACTATTATTTGACCCTTTGCCATTTTTGTGATAGAGCCATAATCCCATCGGAATAGAACTTATGTGGTTTATCAGCTAAAAGCTTGGTCAAGTGATTTTCAGTCCTTTTTTAAATCCAACCTTTCACCATCCAAGTACTTTTGCAAAGATTGAAACACAGGATAATCTGATGGTGCAAGGTCCGGGCTATATGGTGGATGCATCAAAACTTCTCAGCCAAGCTAAATAATGGTTCGATTTCATTAGTTTTGAGCAATGATTCGCAGTTGGAAACTCGATCTATCAAATTTTTCTCCGTTAAATTACGAACCACCTAAAAATCGAGCTTTTTTTGTATCCAGCTTTCTACAAATCATCCAAAACGGTTGAATGGCAAATGTTTAGTTCCCTAGCAATCTCATGGCTGCTTATATGCCGATCTTGCTCAAGCATTTGCATTATTTCATCGACTTTTTCAATGATTGGTCGACCAGATCGAGGTGTATTTTTAATCCTTAACACTCCAATGGCTCCTTTGAGGCGACACTAAAAATTGCCAGAATATTATTCAAAACAACTATGACACGACCATAATTGCATTTAATAAATATGCGTACAAAAAACAATACTAAATTTAATATGCAAAAAAGGAAATGAATCATATACAATATAATTATTCTACCTAAAAGAAATGTCTCGATTATGGAATTAAAATTGCTCGGAGTGCAAATGGCTAGTATCGAAATTTCTAGAACAGAAGCGAGAAAATCATCTCCATGCTGTTGCATTTGATAAAGCATCTTGATCGTAAACACTATACATTTTTTCCCAGGCTTGTGCAGCGTTTTTGCCATTTTCGTAGTGAAATTGCAAAACACAGCAAATTTTTTTATAAATTTCACTCATTTTCACACTAATATTACTTTCGACACGATTGATAAAATACAAAACTGTGTTCATGAAAACTGTAGACTGAAATATCACCTCTCAAATGCGCGTCAGTATGGCACAATCTGATTAGTATTGCCCGATATATGACACCAAACAACGTCTAGTGACAGAAATCTCTGAATACTTTTCCGACTATCCAATATTTGGCGCGATAAGAATAATCTCTGACTTGTGCCTTCTTTGTTTCCTTTTTTCGTAAATGGACTGTAACGGAATAAAGTTTGCCAGGTAGAAGTTGCGCGGTGCACCTTGTAGAGCACATGATTCGATATACATATAGGCCTTTCTGATGCTTAGGGGTCATGCGGCACGTGTTCTCCGGTATCGATCTCTTTTCCATCCTACTTTGCGTTCCAATACAGCTCCAACTTCGTAAATCGTGTCGCAAACACAGAAAGCGGCCCGATTCCACTGCTTTATCTACACAACATTCATTCACGAACTTCTGATTCGAAGTTGTCACTTCGATCGAAGTCGTTCGATTAGATTATGCATTAGGTTGACCGCGGACGGTTTTATTTCTAGACATTATTCAGATATATCTACGAACTGCAATGAACGCTAGGTTTATAAGGTACGAAAATTTAATGAGAATAACGAGAATATGTCGATTCAAGTAATCGTTACCTTTTTACGATAAAGTATTGGAAAGCTTCATTTTGACGCACCCCGTAAACATAATATCTACTCTAGTACAATAGCGACTACGATATTCTTTCCGTAACTGTAAAAAAGATCTCTACCGTAAGTGTTAAAGCTTTATCCCCACTATTGGGGACCCTCTTTAACCCTTAGCACTCCAATGGCTCCTCTGAGGGGACACTAAAAATTGTCAGACTATTATTTAAAACAATTGTTACATTACAATGTTTGTATTTAAGATGTTAGTAAAAATTAAAGTCTTGCGCGTACGATTAATAGTAACAAATTTGATATGCACGAAAGGAAATGAACCGCGTATAATGGAATTCTTCTGCGACAAAAAAATGCCTTGAAGTTAGGAATTCAAATTGCTTGGAGTGCAAAGGGTTGAAACAGTGACGGAATCAGCGGTGCCTTGAACATCGGCGAGACACTTATTAGGTAAATCGGAAAGTTCCGTCCGTTTTTTTACAAAAAGTATAGCTTTATTCATGAAAGAAAATGAAAAAGTACGTTAATCAAAATATTGTCCATCGTTAGCGATGACTTTTTCCCATCTTTCGGGCAGCAAGCGAATTCCGCATCGAAAGAATGATTCATCTTTGGAGGTTATCCAGGCGAAGATCCATTTTTCGAGATCTTCGTACGAATTAAATCGTTCTTCAGCAAGTGCGTGTACCATCGACCGAAACAAGTGGTAGTCAGATGGGGCACAGTCTGGTGAATAAGCCGCATGTGGTAGCACTTCCCAGCAAAGTGCTTCTATCGTTTCCTTGACAATTTTTGAGACGTGAGGCCGAGCATTGTCATGCAGCAAAATCACCTTACGCTGTCTCGTTTCATATTGTGGTCGTTTTTCATAGTATACCACACCTTCCTCATCCCACCAAATGCAGAGTAAAGCCTTTTTTCCGTGGATATTCCGCTTTGGCGTCGATGTTGAGGGTTGGCCAGGATCACAAATGGTTTTTCGACGTTTAGGATTGTCAAAATAAATCCATTTTTCATCCCCAGTGATGAGACGATGGAGAAACCCCTTTCTTTGTTGCCTAGCAAGCAAAATTTCGCAGATGGTTTTCCGCCTTTCATTGTCTCTTGGCTTGAGTTCATATGGGACCCACTTTCCTTCCTTGTAGACCTTCCCTAAGGCTTTTAAACGGTCGGAAATGACAGATTGACCACAATTTAACGCTTCTGCAATTTGTTTTTGCGTTTGACATGGATCTTCATCCACCAACGTCTGCAATTCTTCGTCTTCGAATACTCGTGGCCGTCCAGAACGCTCTTTGTCCTCCAAAGAAAAATTACCATTTTTAAAACGTCGAAACCACTCTCTACATGTTTCATCGGAAACAGCATTATCGCCATAAACGTCTACAATCATTCGATGACCTTCAGCTGCCGTTTTCTTCCAATTGAAACAAAAGACTAACACTTCGCGCAAATGACGCTTATTCGGCTCAAATTCCGACATCTACAATGTAGAAAAAAACGAAGTTATTGATGCAAGCGTAAATTGTTGTGTACTGAATTTTATTAACAGGTGTTCAAACTAAAAAGTTAGCCTTACTTTAGAGGTTATAGTTACTCACAGTTCGAGCTACGGCTACTCGACGCTAGATGGACAGAACTTTCCGATTGACCTAATACACCAACGGGAGTAAGCAAAAAATTGCAACTCTTTGTTATTTTATGGACATGACGAAATTTAATTGATTAAAACTTTATACTATTCTTATTATAGTTTATGCTCCACCAAAGATATTGATTTAATTACTTTTCATGGAAACCTTTTATAATTTCAATAACTGAAAAATGAGCCATCTGGAAACGTTTGTTTGATCAGTGGTGGTAGGTTTAGCGTTGTCATCCTTAACTATTTTTTAATCGCTATACTTCTCTGCGTTTAGAACGCTACAAAGAACGTAGCGCATTTGGGTTTCCAGTGACTTTGCAGACTAAAAGTTTTCACAGCAACAAAGAGGATACTGTAATGCGGTATAACGACTCCTGAAGAATCTAGTTCTCCGATTGCCTGTATACGGTGCTAATTTTGTTTAGCGTTGTTAATAGCGTCAGTTGATGCAATGATAGTGCAATAACGAACATGGCTGCTGCTCGAGGAAGCGTCGGTCCAAACCACCTAACCCTCGACATTCGAATGGTGACTCTAAAGCACCGCTAATAATTACAATTATTTAAAACAACGTTAGGACGCAATGTTTGTAGCTAAAAAATTCATAAAAATTTAACGGTTACAAGAGCGAGTAACAGTAAAAAGAAGCTCCATATTCAAAAGAGGAAATAAATCGCGTAGGATGAGAATAGTCTGCATCAAGAGAAGTACGCGTTGGTTTTGGAGTTGAAACAGCTTCAAGCGCAAAGGGTTGACATCGAAGAAGCTGAGCAACGTTGCAGAAAGTTAGAGAAACGTTCGTCGTAACTATTAGACTGCGGGTTTCTATGCCAAATAAACACTGCCTGCGTGGTTTGCAAAATACAGGAACTGCGACACAAACGTTGCGATCTTTTCTTAATCATCCTCGCGATCTGAAAGCGATACAATGATACTTTGAAATTACTTAAGCGGCCTCGCTGTTTTGTACGTGGTCTACGCATTTGTATGACAAATACACAATATCCGATGTAATAATGATTATTTCTTCAATATCGGTAGATCTTACTCGAATTTTGCACGCCGAAGATACCAGTAGCAAATTTACATTGCAGTCGTCGATGCAGACATTGAAAGAATTTGGCAATCACTTTGCTTGACAATTTCAATTCATGTGAACTGGAAGCGATCGATATCTTTTCGCTTTCGAAAATGGGAAGAAGGAAGAGGAGTTCTCTGGTCGACTCGGTACAAATGGAATCGATTAACCGATTCAGAGGCTGTCCGATAAAACACGCTCATGATGGGGGAATTCGAGCAACCAATATATCGACTCCTTTCTTATGTTGTATTTAGCCGGTCGATTTCGGTCTAAAAATGGACGATCGAAATCGGAGCTACTCGACTCATCTCTGCTCTCTCTCTCTCTCTCTCTCTCTCTCTCTCTCTCTCTCTCTCTCTCTCT
>CM052094.1:21755629-21765889 GCA_028453745.1 Agapostemon virescens
GGCTCTCTCACCCGACGAAATCACATTACGTAAATATTTAAACTCCAAACAAACATCGATCTCTTGATATCTTCGCCCGTGTATTCTTAAGTCGCGCACACGCCTAGGCAGAAGCCAGCCGCGGCAACACTTTATAGGTCAGCCCGACGTGTTCATGATTATCAGTCCAGTCTCTTTCCACCCCCCTCGGGCCCCTCAGTCGGCCTGCGTGCATTATAATTTCATCTGGTCGAGTTGGTGTTCACGAGGACGACAGGGTTGTAAAAGAATAAATCGCTAAAAATAAATAGAATCGGGTGCGTGTACTAGCAGCAGTGGAACACGTTAGTCCGGTTGCCGCGGTGGCCATCGTGATTGACTTTTTGGCGCCGGCCGGTTTCGAAGCTTAATCTACCGCCGGTCGGATACAAAGTTCTATTTTCTACCGAATTTAGCCGCGAGAAAACTTCTTTCCGCTGTATTTATAGATTAATCGACCGACTGTTCAACGCACTCCGGAGAGGCTTCGTTGAATTTTTGGTAGCAACGAACTCTTTGCGAAATGGCCTCCCTTGTGGGCAAAATCATTGCTAAACTGGTCCGCGATTCGCATTCTCTACGGTGAAATATTCAACGCAAAGCATTCGTTGAATCGTTGAAATTAATCATTGCATGGGTATTCCGGGTTGTTGCGTTCTCGATCAAATTTGTGTTGGTAATTGCTGAATGTCTGTCGAAGGGTTGTGGATTTACATTCCCTTTTACGCGCATTTATCCCCTTTGCACTCGGAATTAGTGCTTAGAACATCTTACATTGCGCACCGGCCGTTAAATTTGTTTCCAAACTTGTATGTTTAACGATTTATAAAATACAGACGAATTGATCAAATGAAAATCGGTTTGAATGTTGGTGTCTCAGACTCGCCACTCGAGTGCAAAGGGTTAATCGCTTACGCCACAAGGTATCCCAAAAATTATTGGACTTTATTGGAAAGTACGATTTTTTAAGTCATTCGAAGTAACTCACTCCGTTGCGAAAATGTTCTCCGCGGTTTTGTTAACACTTTACCGACCGGAAGCTTATTATTAGGACTTTCAATAGTTGCACTGTAACAAAATGAAGCAGAACAAAGTGCTTTTACATTGTAATTTGTAACCAAATTATTAGATAACTTTACCGAGGATGTCATGTTGATTTACAATAAAAATTTCTGTCAGCGTTTAGAGAGAAACATTCTGAAATAGTCGCCGATCGGAAATATGTTATGGAATTTTAACACTTTGACTGCCACGTCACCCATGTATGGGTGACAGAATTATTTGTCTATGTTTAAAAATAAATTTGTACGCCATATATTCCTTGTACTTAATTTAGTTCATATCTGGTGACTACAAGAAGGTTGAAGGATAATTTATGTTTCAGACATTTTAAGTTTTCAATTGTTACTGCATTACATAAATTAATTTGATTTTGTGAAATTTTTAAGGCTGTTGGTTGGGTAGTTAAAGTGTTAAACGAAAAGCATGGATCAATCGGAGCGTGGTTACAGCCAAACATGGCGTCGGCTAAGCCGGAATGTGTCCGCTGCAATCGCGCTCCGATTGGTCCGCGTTTTTCTTTTATCTATAATTCCTTAACACAGCTGCGGAGATCACTTTCGTAAATGAAAAAGTTACTTCCAACGACTTCACGAATTACCCATTTCATGGAAGTACATTTTCGGTACTGTACAAAAAGTCAAACTCGCGACGAAGTTTTCGAATAGAATCTGCTAAATGTTGTCGACTCCGTTGGAAATGAAATTCTATTTTAATGCTATCTATATGCACAGCTAAAAGGATAAACTTTTTCCCTCTAAGACGCAACGGACGATTAATTGTTTTAATTAGCTTAATCGTAAACTGAATATAAAATAAACTTTTTAGAATGCAAATAAGTTTCAATCTTCTAAGAAAGTATGAACATCGAAGAAGTTTTAATCGCTGTACCTGTGAAACAAATCGTAGGGTAAAGGATTAATTGACTTCTTAGAGTTTCGAAGCTCATTTTAGAAATTCATCCGAAGTTTGAACAAAATTTGTTTGATACTTTCTACCGATCTGTATTTTCACGTACTTGTTGGAAAAATAGATCATTATTAAAACGATGGGACACGTTTCTGTATAAGAATGCTTAGTTATATTCGCGACTGGTCCGGCCATTTGCAGTCTGCTTCCTTAACGCTAGAACTACCGGACCGGTCAAAATGACTGGTGCATAATTTTTCATTTACAATTCGAGAAATTATAAAAGTATCTTCATTGGAAAGCTACGAATGAATTTCTTCAGTGAAGCAAACATTGTAATAAAAATGGGACAAGGTCTGAATAGATGCAGTCTTGTCTAGTTGTCGTAGTTCTAGTGATAAAAAGGAAACCTAAGAAACGACGCAACTATTCAATGCCAAGATTCAATTATTGCACGGTCACAATGTTGTACAACATTTTTGTTTTTTGACATTGCCTCTGGCAACCATTGGAATACTTCAAAATCCACTCGGAACATCCAGTACGCGTTTCGCGTGGAGTGCTGCGTTTATTTATCGAGATCGTTTATCCACGTTTTTATGAACTAAGCGTACGATCTCGCAAAATGTGTATTTGCTTTCTGCGTATGGAAACATTTTCGGAGTAGACATATGTGCGTGAAATGGTGTTGACTGTTTCCATCGGTCGTTTTGAGTGTTCGCGTTTGATATTACGAACGATCGAACGTAATGATCGATCGTCTTGTAAATTTGTCTAACCGATCGAGACGCTGCTATTTGTTTGGTTTCCGTATTATAGTTTGACAGATCGCGATTCAGACCGAAATACGCATGAGCTGGATGTCTGTTAATGCAGAGAACCAACAAATCCCAGACTTATCCCTTGCTTCTATTTCGAACGAGAAATCAAACCATAGCTTACTTTCAGATACAAGAGACTTTACTTGATCGGCCACCATAACTATCCACAATAATCGCCCTAAAATTACACCCTTCGCTCGTTCAGAGTGACTATACACAGCTATTGTGATTATCAACGCAAATGCAGCCTCTCTTTCCGAACAAGTAGACTGTAGCATCGGATCTTATGGTCGACCGAATCGCAAACTTCCATTTTCCGGAAAATAAAACGCGATGCGACCAGAAGAATTCATAAGGGGGTGTATATTTGAGCAGTACTTCGTGGTGGTATTCGCAGATTACCACATCGGTCCAAAAAGACAAGCAGCGAATTAATCCTTTGTACTCGAAGCTGTTTTAACTCCAACCCCAAGGCATTTCTTCTGACCTAGAATAGTTTCATTCTACACAATATATTTTATCTTATGTATCAAATTTTTACGAATTTCTTTGACACAAGCATAGCAATCTAAAGATTGTTTTAACCTCTTGGTATACAATGACGTCAGTTAGACGTCATCCATTTTATGTGCCATTGTAAACTTGAGACGTCTCCGAGACGTCAACAGCTGTTTCTGGCGGACGCCGAAAATCGTGCATCACTTTCCATTCGGTTCGAGTACCAAGAGATATAAAAAAAATGTTCTTTTATCTGCTTGAGATAACTGTTTATAATGCTCTTATGTTAAGACATTGAGTGCCGACGACATATGAGCCATTTAATTAATTATGAGCTCAGTTGCTTGTTTCTGAACAATGAGTAGCTAAAGAAAATATTTAAAACTTTATACATTTTTGTAAAATAGTATATTTTCATTGAATATTCGTCATGTACAATTTAATAGAAACAAAATCGTTCAAGCTTTCGGATTCAATTCAAGTGACAGACTTACAAAGTCCGCACTATCGCGGGGCCGGCGCTCAATGTGTTAATGTAATCTACATTAGCGCACGAAAGTATTCGGACACTCTTCAAACTTAAATAACTTTTTCAAAATTGAACCAAACGACTTGATTTTTTTGGAGCAACTAGCAGCATTGATTTACTAAATGATATGCAAAAATAATTTTGAAATAATTCTGATTGGTAGAAATTACGTGGGAAAGTAGAAAAGACATTTTTTAAAACATTTTTATTTCATCTCATAATGAAAATTTAAAATATGCGTTTTCAGAACTGTGTTAGTTATACACATGCTGAAAATCTCACCGAAATCGATTGATGCGGGAAAAAATGGCACACTTAGAAAGATGTAAGAATTTCTGTAGTTTAAGCAGAAACTGATCAAGAATTGTGAAAAATTGCGATTTTCACCATTTTCTATGGCACGTAGCTTGAGTGTACGTCGATCGATTTTAATGAATTTTTCTGCATGCGTATAACTATCATAGATCTACCAGATGCGTCTTTAAAATTTTTTGTGCGTGGCTCAAATAAGAAATATTTAAAAAGTTCCTGTTTTATTGGTCATGTAATTCACATCAGTTCCAATATTTACAAAATTTATTTTGTATATCATTTATTAAATCAATGTAACTAATTGCTCAAGAAAACTCCAGACGTTTGGTCCAATCTTAAAAAAGTTATTTAGGTTTGAAGAGTGTCCGAATACTTTCGTGCGCTACTGTATATTTCGAAATAAAATGTTTTGTTTTCGAACGTGCATATAACTGTTCAGTTGAGCCATTTATTTAGTATTCTTCGAACTCGTTAAATTCCATTTTATTTGTACGTCAAGGGGTTAAACAGTGCTGCAGCTATTTTCAGTGGTGCCTGAGAGTCACCGATCGAGTGCAAAGGGTTAAAACTAAGAAAACAATCAGCTTTCGTTACTCAGCATGCTGTCTCGTGTTTTGGAAACGCTTGCAAAGAAAACTCGGCTTTTCGATCGCGCGTGTTATCGTGGGTTTTACATATACATACAGTCCGGAACAAAAAGATAGCACACCTTATATTTTCCCATATTTTGCGTTAATAGCTGATTAAGATACATATTTTCTTTTACCGATAACTCAGAGCCTGTCTGTGTATACAATTTACGAAATATCGTCCACAACATATAATTCGACAGGATTCTAACAAAAAAATGTAAATATTATTGTTCGCAAGTGGGACAAAATTATAGCACATGTGTCAACATCATAACATAGTTAATTAAGTCCGTGATATTATTTCGTGTTGTATATTTGTTCAAACAAGGCGAAGTATTATGAAAAATGGTTCGCGGAAAGAGATCATGAAAGAAAAACAATATTCGGTAACAGAAATAGTAAAAATTATGGATAGAAGTCGAAAAGTAATAATGAATTTATTGAAAAATCAGGAAAACTATGATAAAAAGATGAATTCTGGACATTCACAAAGTCTAAATGCTTGGGAACGACATACAATACTAAGAGCAGCATCGAATTGTAAGACGACTGCAAGGCAAATTGCTCAAAGCGTTGGTGTAGACACTAATATGGACCGTTTATTTTGAAAGTGGTGCAAGTCCATTTTCTTTTGTTTCGAGAAAATTAAATGTTAACAGAGCTGACAATTAAAAAATATAGGTTAATTATGTGAAGTCTGGGAATATTTGTAGTACTAATTTATCAATATGTAATTTGATTATATAAATTTCTTTTAGGCGAATTTAACTAAAATAATATATATTTCCAGGCTGCAAATGGACTTATACCACTTTCATAATTAGTCAATTGTAAATATCATTTAATTTCAATTTTGAAATAACAAATATCACGTAAAATATATTTCACATTAATCCAATTTTGTTTATAAATAATAACAAGAAATAAAATACAATTAGTATCTTTTATTTTGAACGTTAATTATATGTATATATTGTTAAACTTAACACAAGATATTGGTATTATTTTTTTGCTGCAATCAATTTTCCTTTTTTTGTATAGTACTCTTCTCCGGCATTTCGCTTAGTTTTGTTTACTCGTTGCGTATATTTTCCTTTATTTTCTTTTGCAGAATCCAAGTTCTTAGTAACAATATCCTCATCTGATGAAGATTCTATCTCTATAATTCTTCTTCTCTTTTTACGTTTCATTAATTTGTTTTTCGTAGTGGAATTATCTTCATCCTCCGATTCTAAGATTATTCTTTTGTTTATATTCATGGGTCTTATTTCTGTGAAAATTAATTTAAAATAAAATAAAATAAATATTTTCAATTGTCGTAAAATAATATTGTCATAAAATAACATTGATTTACTATTTCTTCTTACCTATACCACTATCTGATGTGAATATGAAATTATCCATTGTTGGAGGAAAATAAAATAAGTAACCTACAGTAGTAACTTCTGGCACGTGAAATAAAACAATTATGAAGCCACCGGTGGCCAGTAACCCCGCCACCTGTCTATGGAAATTGGACTTACACCACTTTCATAATCAATGGTTACGCAATTTCTTTTACCGGCCAATTTTAAATTGAACAAAGCATTGGCATTTTTTAAGATATTAAATACTAACTAGTTATAATCAAAAAGTTTACACTAAATTAAGCATAAATTACGTCATATCTCATTTTTTAAAAAAAAAGGACTTTACACCACTTTCAAAATAAACGGTCCATATAAAGAATGCGAGAAACGTTTTACAAAAATGCAAATACCTAACACGAAGAAAATCGAAGTAAAAGCCTTGATTAACTGTGCAATATACGATGAATCGATTACACTTTGCGGAAAAGAATATTCATATGCGAAAGGAACGTCGAAGATTAATATTTACGGATGAAAAGAGAACTTGGATGGACCCGATGGTCCGAGTTACTATCTTCACGATATGCGAAAAGAGGAACAGTTTTTGAGTCGTCGGCAAATGGGAGGTTGTGGTGCGACGATTTCGTGCGGTATCGGGTACTATGGTCAAATGGAAATCAAATTTATAACAGGAAAAATGGGAACAAATAAATACGTACGTCACCAGAATTGCTGGAGAGAAGTTTAGGATACAAGTTTAGGATAATGCCGCAGTACACACTGCAAAAGTAGTAAAAGAGTACTCTTCTCAAGAAAAAATTCGCGTTTTGGATTGACCAGCAAGGTGACCCAATTTCTTAGCATTATTGAAAATTGTTGGGGAAATCTTGCCCGAGCTGTATATGGAAATGGCAGACAATTCGGAAATATTGCCGAATTCGAAAAATGTATTCAAGATGAGTGGAAGTAATTAAAGCAAAAAACTATTACAAAACTCTATAAATCTTTGCCAAAGAGAATGATTAAATATCATTCGTTGATTTATTGTTATACATAATTTTAAGTTAAATGTGTTGTCATTTTGTCCCACTATATTTCATTAAAAGTTCGTTTTTTTTTTTTAAATAAAATTGTATAGACTGGCGAAATTCAGTTCAATTTCATTAGTGTATGTTTATAGAGGTATTTTGCAAGAATGTATAAAAACAAAACCTTGGTTGTAATGTTAAATAAATAAAAATTACGTTAATTTTAAAGTGTGCTATCTTTGTGTCCCGGAGTTGTAGATAGAGTAAGATAACGTATTGCTCGGTACAGGATCGAGATCAAGCGAGTCGATGAGACGCTCCGCGTATCTATAATCCGGCTGTTTCTGGCTCGCGTTCCGAGCCGGTGAAACGGATCTAGCGCACTCGGTTTAGGGACGAACAACTGCATGCTAGGCGTCCGTGAAAAAACCAGACGCCCGACATTATTTCAATCCTATCGACGTTGGTATGCCTCTTGACGTGTGCTCGTTGTGTTCTTCCCGATAAAGTAACCTACACGGGAGTGTCGGACGTGCGCGAGGGCCAACCTTGGTCGATCGAGTGCAGTGGCCTGAAGCCGGACGATCTGATCAGATGGACCAGAAACGGGGAGTCGCTTGAGCCGGAGTTGGCCAGTGGTCAGTTGGTCGTCAATTCGCCGGGCACCGGAAGCAGCACGCTACGGGCGTATCACGCCTCCGAGAACCACAACGGGGACTACAAATGCACCTCCGACAGCAACGAAGTCTTTCATCTGTGGATATTCTTTGGTTCGTATACCGAGACACCCGACGCGGCCATCTTTAGCGACCAGGTTGCTTCTGCTTACCCCCTGCTCGCGCGCGCACGCTTTCGTTTTGCCGATTCTGCATTTGCGACGATCGCTTGCCACTGCGAATTTAACCGGCCAGGTAGTTTCACTCGTAATGCGAACCTTCTATCTTTTATAATAATCTTTGTAGTACAGTTTTTGGGGGAGAAATGCCGTTGCACTTGTACCATGACGCTTTTATACAGGGTCTAGCGCAAGGTGTATTACATGGGTGTGTATCGGTGAGATTCGCGAGCGAGCATGAACTTTGGATTCGCTTCTAGCACTCGCAGGAAGAGTTGATCGGTTACGAGACACGATTTATTTAACAGTACGCGTAATTGTCGAATTATCAAATTTTATTTTTTGGGGAAGGCAGCATCAAAGAATTATTTGTCAGTGTTTGCGTGTTTACTTATTTATGCAAATAGACGTCTTGAGACACCCTGTGCTTGTAAGATGCTCAATCATCGTTATCGATTGTAATTGGTTTACTTGTTCTAAGCGTACCTTTAATTAATCTTGTACAGACCTTCGTAGTGATAGAAACTACCGCATTATAAGAATTTACTGTGTAGATTTGTTTGTATTGTACATTTTCCCGGTGATTAGAAATCGCGATCATGCTTTCGGTTATGGAAGAAGTTGTTTCGACGTACTTATTCTACGGTCGTTGTTTTCTTAAGAACGAGATTTTTCGATAGAACAGAACGCGAAGAACAGACGTAAAGTGTCAAAACTTTGAGAAAGTTGTATTTTTCCCGAGTTTCGATATTTTAATCGCTTCCAAACACTTTATCACCATATAAGATCGTTGTGGTACAAGAATAATTGCACCTGCTCGACTCTTAACATTCTCTTCTTACGATCGGATATTTTTCTTACAATCATAGTCAAACTATGCCAATCGAGCGGCAAAGGGTTTCATTCTCTTGATAAGTTTGCATTAATTTGTCAAATGCATTAACGATCAAAATGAAGGTTCGTTTTTATGACTGACATGTGGTTATCGATATAAGGGTTGAAAAATAGAGCGAGTGGAAGGTTGGAGTGAAATCCAAAATGAAACGACCTGGTATAGTTCGTTTGCTTGCTTTGGCTGTTGCATGCTTGGCGATGTTTGCGTACCCTGCATGAAATGCGTAGCTTATTGTAATCGTGACAAAGTCTTCACGCCGAAGCTTCGTGCAGGCGAGCATGCGTGAGAACCTAATTTTCTACCTAGAAGATACGTTGATTTTTGCTGTCGATGACTATATCGCGACAACAGACGTTTCCACCCTATAGTCGCGCTATTCTAGCAAGTGCTTTGCGATTGCTACCCCTGCCTTGCGAAGTTAATTAACCACATTCTTATGCTGTCCAATTAAAATTTAATTTTTGTAAGTAATTAACACTGTCTGAATAGAAAATTCTATTCTAGCGCTGTTCCTTCCCTCTAATCGCACCATCCTAACAACAACCTTGAGATCGTTATCTTTCATCATGAAAAGTTAAAACACTATTATTTTACTTAGCTAGCCATATTTTTACGCTGCTCAACAAAGTACAATTTTTGTAAATTAATAACCTTGATTGAATAGAAAATCAATTTCTAACGCTGTCCCCATTTTATAATCGCACTATCCTAACAATAGCCATGGGGTTGTTATCTTTATCATACGCAGTTAAATAACTAACCAACTAATAAACTAATACGCGTTGTTAACTAGCGCTGTTCCCTCCTTAAAGGCTCATTATCCCAACAACAGCCTCAGGGTTGTTATCTTTGTCATACGAAGTTAGGTAACTATATTTTTACTTAGCTTACCATATCTTACGCTGCTCAATAAAGTATAATTTTCGTAAACTAACATTGACTGAACAGAAAATCCTATTTTAACGATGTTCCCTTCCTAAAGGCCCACTATCCCAATAACAGCCTCAGGGTTGTTATCTTTGTTATACGAAGTTACGTAACTATATTTTTACTTAGCTTACCATGTCTTACGCTGCTCAATAAAGTACAATTTTCGTAAACTAACCTTGACTGAACAGAAAATCCTATTTTAACGAAGTTCCCTTCTTAAAGGCCCACTATCCTAATAACAATCTCGGGGTTGTTATCTTTGTCATACGAAATTAGAAAACTATGTTTTTACTTAGTCAACCATATTTTTAAATAGCTAAATAAAATGCAATTTCTGTGAACTACTAACCCTGACTGAACAGAAAATCCTATTTTAACGATGTTCTCTTCCTAAAGGCCCACTATCCTAACAACAACCTCAGGGTTGTTATCTTTGTCATACGAA